>WURT03176882.1:0-10345 GCA_009936505.3 Holothuria glaberrima | reverse complement strand
TTTCGCCATGACCTCCCGTGACCACATGTAACGTTTTAAGTGACCTCTGTTAAAAACAATTCATTTTCAGATCATAACCATGCAGATTCTGGGTCAAAGAGGTCATCAAGTAACACGGTGTAGATTAAAACCAGAAGGGTGACATTATGTATGTAAGGTCGGAAATAATTTATTCTGAACATATTGGATCCGCTCCAGCGTGGGGGAAATCTTTGGGAATTATGCGAGGCAGTGGACTATTTTTCTTTGATATATGGGCAACATCATTCACAGTTAGAGTTACACTGACAATGTGAGTACGTAGAATTATGCCTTTACGCCTAATTAGTTGCCGATAGTCTCGTACGACACATACACACTGTTTTGAAATTCAAAGTTACTTCGCTACTTTTTGCAACGATAGATTCTGGAATTAACTAACACTTACTCTATGCAAATGGTAAAAAGAGTTAAAAGGGTGCACAAAGCTATTAAATTATTTATCAATTTCTGCATTTTCCCGCAGGTTGAAGCATGTGTATCCATACTGAACATACTACATGGAACTGGACGGATATTTTGTAAATAGCGTCGAAAGGAGTCGAAACTATGAGCTTGAGTCCGAATAAAGCGACTATACACCGTACGGTAAGGGAATCAGCTTGAGTTGCAAACTGCAGATTTGCAAGTTTCGACCCATTTTTGAAGCTTTTAACAAATTACCAATTTGTATCCAAGTTCTCCGTTTAACATGGATACTTACTCTGGAGCTTGCGAGGCGAGTCCAGAATTGTTGATGAGTAAATTGTTGTCTTTGACCTTGTTTAGCTCACTTGTGTATAGCAGTAGTCTAGAGCGGTAATTGTGTTGGACATTGGTGGGGTGGGGGCGTGGGTCGAAAACCTCGGACTGATCCATATATATATATATATATATATATGTGTGTGTGTGTATGTGTCTGCGTGTGTGTGTAAATAAACGTGTTTATATACCTGTATGCATACGTATACGCGTATGTATATGTAAACATATACATACACTTATATGAATGCGTAAAAGTTTATGAAAATGTAAACGTATATGTTTACGTAATGCTGGTAATGAACTGTGCTCTTTAGTGGAGCCGAAGAAGCTCAAATCTTCCTTTATCATAGTCCTTGAAGGCATTGGAGGGCTTGTTTTACGACGCTAAGCGACCACAAGCTTATGGCTTGTATATTACAACTTCACGTCGGTTGGCTAACAAACTGATCAATTTAGGTCACATTTGGTTTTTTGGAAAGACAGTTCACATGGGAAAACAGTAGACTGCTCTTGAATAAAAAACCCACCTACTTTGAATCGCCCGGGGATCGATCCCCGATCTCCCGTTTGCCAAGCTTTCTTGCTTTCAATGCCACTGCCTTTATCCACTCGGCCGCAGCACCGTTGATCTTGCATAGCCTCTAAGACTTTGGTTACATTTTAGGACAAGCTGGAATGACTTGAAAGGATTTGCCATGGACTTATTTCAATGACTTCAAAAAAATGCAAAAAAAAAAAAAAAAAAAAAAAAAATCTGTATTAGGAGGTGAAAACCACATCTCAATAACATATACGTTTGAGAGATACTAATTTTTAGTGAATGTTATTTTTTCTAGAGAGCAGTGCATTATGGGAAATCCGTGATGCCATAGCGGCACATTGATTAGACATAGCATTGTATTTCCTTATGATATTGGCACCACTGTGAGGAATATTTTACAACTCTGTTTGATATATATACCCTACACATGGTGTAGGTTTATGCTAAATATACAAAGAAAGACATTTAAACATTCCAACTGCATCAAATTATAAGGACAAACAGGACATGCAATTATAAAGCATTACAGAAGGATTCTGAGCCAATGTGCCCACTTTACATTATATTCTGTGACCTTGGAGGGAATTGGAGGTATTTCTTTACAAAAGTAACCATTCCTTAAAATGAAATATCTTGAGTTAGGAATAGAGTATTGCAACATGGTTTAAAAGGATGTTTTTCTTTTTCACGTGAGACACTTGTGAAATAGCACTTTAAGAAAAAGCAAAGAAAAACAAAGAATGTAATTCGAGTAGTACAAGAATGACGTCACAAATTATTGCGCAATCTACCAGTTTTACTTGAGGGTGTTAACTTCTTCATTTGATATCTCAGCACACAAGTGCCCTGTGAAGATGACACCTGGACCATTTTGATTTATTTTGGTAACCTTTATAACAAATATTTCAATATTGTTTTACTCTCGGTACACTTTAATAGTTGTAATTCATAGTATTATTCAAAGACAAGTTTTACACATAAGATTATAGTCATCGGGAGCAGGCAGGGAGCAGGGAGGTGTACCTCTAGGGCAGAAAACTGAAGCCCCGACATAGGGATGATCGTATGGATTGGGAAATTGCAAAGTGTCTTCGAAGCACAATTAAGAGCGCCGAAAATGTCGAGTCTTTATTAAAGAAGTATACATTCTCATTGGTTAAAAAAGAGGAACTGGATATCAAAGTTTCGGGTCAACTTGATTCTCCATTAAAGCTTCAAGACAGTCCTCGCTGGACAATTTCAAGACTGTCGCCGGGGGGTCTCTTTAATTGCAGGCCCATAGCCAGACAAGGTGGTGAAGGGTTCGAAATGGCTTCCAGGGAGCGAAAATTTTTTCAGGGGGCCAAATGAATAAAAATGCGTTAAGTCAATGGCAACTTGAAACTTTCTAGGTGGCGAAAAATTGTAGGGGGATTTTTCCCCTTCCCCCTCCTCCTTGGCTACGGGGCTTTCGTCAAGTCTCGTGTCTCTTTAATGAAGCAACTCCTTGTGGAAATAGTTTCAGGCTTTCGTTTGAGATCTATAGTCTACAGGACCACAGGCTTACGAGGACGGAAAGGTTAGAGGCTTCAGATCCTCCCCTTCTTCATTCCCATTGGGCAGAATATTTGATTTTTTCATCTACTACTGATTAAAAACTTACGGTGTGGAAATATTTGAAGGAAGTACACCGTAAAGGCGTTAGGATTGCTTCTACAAATTTTTTTCCTAGGGCATTCATGTCTAATGAATCCAAAATTTATCAACAGCATGGAGACCTTCCCTCTATTTCTTGCAACCTTGGGCGCTTACCCCACTCTCGAGGAGAGCAATTGAGTCAACTCTCAACTCTAACTGTACCTATTGGGATATGTGACTTCCACTTGAAAAGATGTAAAGGGGATAGTAGCCCCAACCTAATTTTGAACATAATCTAATAAATCTTCTCTAATTTCCCTCTATAAGTGACTTTCATGATGCAGGGCTGTAGCACACGATTGACTCAATTTCGGACTAGAATCATTTTTTAATTGGACTCGGAATTGACAAGGAATGAAAGCTCCCGGAATCGGAATTGGCTCGGAATGGGCTACAGCTGGACACGAAACCGATTTAATTCGATTCCACAAAAATTAACTTATGCTACTCGTACACTTTCGCGATATTAAACACGATATATAGCGAGCTCTGACTGATCGTAGTCACAACACGTGCCAAACGCGATGTGTCACGAACACAACACGATGTATCACGAACACAACAAGTGCACATCACGCTGACACAAGATGTCGCCAAAAGTTTTGAGCATTTTAAAAAATTTTCGGCTGTCCGCCAACAATCATTATCTGTTCAGGATGTGTTCCAATGTGTTACGATGTATGCCGAGCTTATCACGAGATTAGTACGTGCTAAGGACGATATGACGAGAGCTCAAAGGCGATGTTAGAGCTCGTTACATATCGTGTTTAACATCGCGAAACGTATCGCATTACGTGAATATTATTTAGAACTATTTTGTTACTGGTGCAAAGTTGAACACCTGAATGGTCACATACATTCAACTAAATTACAGGGTAGTCCAGACTAGGAACTTTAGGCCTACTCCTAAAATGACCTTTTAAGTTAACAGATTAACTTTGAATAAAAAATAGTACCAAAACCATTTGTATGATTTGTCATCTTGTCAAATGGCAGGAATCAGATTTAGGGACCCTTTAATCCGAATTGACGCGGAATTGGGGAGGTGCTAGACTCGTAACTGGCTCAGAATGATGGTCACTGGAATTGTACTTGGCTCGGAATCGGGTTAGAAGGACTCGGATGCAGCCATGTCGTGGCCTCTGAAAACAAATTAATTGCCAAAAAAATCGGGGAGATATAACATGAACCAAAGAAATTGTTTACAGGAGATTGTGACATGGTTTAAAAGAAAAATTGATGAAATATCATAGGAGGATATACTAATTAATCGAAGCCCGCAGCTTTGATTGCAGTCTTGCTTTCCTGACGTGCATGCGTGACAGGTACGCGTAATAAATACTGCTTTGATCAACAGTTGTTCAGTCATGCAATGTGTATTTATCCAATTGCGGATAGCTACGCAGTTACGTAGTCTCCGTAACTAGGTAACAGATGTCTTTAACGTGGACAAATTGCACCTATAAAAGATGTAGAGGGATAAATGTCAAGTAGTTATTTAGATATTTAACTTTATTATTAAGATGTAATTAAGTTACCACCAAAGAAATTGAAGCAATTGAAGGAAGGGAGCATGACGTCGCACGATATGGATTGTGGCCAATTTTATCGCTCTCTGTACAAGCCAGTGAGCCACAACTGGAAAAAAGGCCGTTGCCGGCCCGACTTAAACCAATTGGTTACAAACTGAGCCGTAAAACATCATCTAACTTACTCTGTACAGCAAGAAAGCAACAGCGCGTACTGCAAACATCATTACGTCGTTATTGTTGCCCTATAGCTATTGAATGAGGATTTACCAGTTTTCAAAGTGAGGAGTATTAAACGAAAACTTAATGCACCGTGATTTATCTATGTTGTGAAAATTCGTCCTATCTTTCGAAAGGTGGATAAAATGACATTTAACTGCCAAAGTTGAGTGTTACACTGTACTTATTGTTATCTAGGCTACAACGGTAGCAAGCCACATTACTTTTTCTTGTTTCATATGTTTTTCAACAATTTCTGCTCAACTTTAGGTGCTGATTTCAAATCCGGTGTGTGCCAATACTATATTGAGCATTCTTGCTGCAATGCAAAAATCCAAAATGGCCGCCAATATCTACTTCTTGACGTGTATCTCTTCGCTATATGCAAGCAAATTCTACCAATACGCAGCCAAATCATGTCTAGAAGTGCACAAATATTTCCTTTTAATGATTCGGCAGTCTGTTTAGTATTTATCACGTCATAGAGTGTACATCGCCTTATATTCATCGATTCGACAAAAGTCAATTTTTCTTTTCTGAAAAAAAAAACTTGCTCTAGATCGTTTATGGTAAGTTAAACAGATGTGACCAGTTCGGCATCAAGGGTGACTCTTGATCTCTGCAATAACGAAACTAATTTTAATGAGCCTAAATGACCCACATAAAAACACTCAGAGACTATTACGTAACAGGCAAAACAGGCTATGCACGTACATGCAGTATGTTCTTTCAAAAGCTAGAGGGATAGAATATGTTCACGTGACCAACTGGTGCATGTAATTAATTGTTTGAGCATTTACATGAGCTTAGAAAGTCCTAACCCGTCTTCTCCAATATATTACTAGGGTCTGCTGTGTGTTGTAAGGTGGTAAAGATCACGCACGCACTATGTGATAACCTGACGATAATTAATCAAAATGGCTGCTAATGGATTTTAAAGACCTTGGATCACTTACTTTCTGTAAATGAAATAAAGTGTTTGTAATACTGCGAATTACTCATGAGCACTGCCACTGCCTTTTTATCGCTATGTGCATCCATAACTACATTTGGGAGATTTCCACAGCAAACATGTAACCACGCATGTAAAGGATTGAATTGAAACAAGAGCAACTTATAATAAAGGACCAATTTGCATAAAGTCTTTGCAGTCACGACAGGTTCGATTGAGAAATTCATCTGGTGTAACTGTTTGCCCTTCAGTAAGATACACAGGTTTTTGAGTTTGGATGATTTAAAGTGTACCTAAAGTCTAAAATTTCAAAAATATATGTTACAGAGCTTGAAAAAGGTATCCAGATGGCGCAACTCCCATCTTCACAGGACATTACTGAGCTGAGATATAAAATGTTGAAGCTTATTCACTCAATATAAAATGATAGATTGCGCAATAATTTGTGATGACATTCTTGTACTACTCACATTACAGTCTTTGTTTTTCTTTGTTTTTTCAAAGGTAACTGCAACTTGTGCTTAGATGTGATCACTGTCTAACCGTGGCAGCTCCCTGGTCTAACTGTTATAGGGTGACTTGGCTGTATAAGCCCTCTCCCTGCAACATGCTGTGCAAGGGAAACGGTGAATGCTTCAAGGTCATATAAACATCTTTAATTCAAAGGGAAACAAAAGAAAGTAATGTAAGTTGTACAAGAAAGGGCATCACAAATTATTGCGCAATCGACTATTTCAAATTAAGTGAATAAATTTTAATATTTTATATCTCAGCAATGGAGTTAGCTATGGAAATGGGAGTTGAATGGAATTCATATTCCAACCTCTAACATATATTCTTTTAATTCTGTTAATTCTAGACTTTAGGTACTCAGTAAATGTCTCAGTCTTTCACCTCTGGGTCCAGACATGACAAAGATGGCACTACAACCAACTTAGTTCTCCCAGGGCCAGAATAAGGCTAGGTTGAATGGGCTTCAACCACAGACCCTTCGAAAAAAGTCCCCAGAAGAATCGTGAAAAATATTTTACACCATACTTTTTTCTTTTATTTGTCATACTTCTACATAAGCAATGAATACACCACGAGGTAGTCATCCTGTTCATCGAAAACGAAATTTTCCTGACATTTTACTCCTTCCATGCATTTTAACTTTTTTGCAAGATAAAATGTAATATGAATATGTCTACATATGGGCCCTTGGGAGAAACTCAGTGCCAGGCCCATGGCAGGTTTATAGCCCAACCCTATATTGTCCGATATCTGATAATGGGCCGCGAACAATGTGGAAAAAATGCAAATAATATCGGATATAGGCTGCTCAACTTTGGTCACAATCGTTTCATGTTACGAGTACAAATTTCTTTGATGTCAGAGATTTTTTTACATTTCTCTTCATACGTAATTTGGTCTCGTACAGTATTCATTACTGACCAAATATCGCATCCAAGGATGTCAATGGATCACGGATAGCCCCAGAATTTGTCCGACGGGAATGGGGGAAAGCCACCAGATGGGGAAGGGGTAGCAAACTCCGACAAAGGCATGGGCTGGTGGATTACGAAATCAAAGTGTCTTCGAAGCACAAAACGCCCCGAAAAGTTCGGGTCTTTATTAAAGAAGAACTGAAAGTTTAAGTTTTTGTTGTGAAACTTTCAAATTTTTCGTAGTTTCGTGTGGAATTTTGGAAAATTTTCTGGTTTTATTTGATGAAAATTTGGGAATTTTACTCATCCAGAAAACCTGTGTTCCTTGAAAGCAAAATCATGTTAACCGTTGGGGCGGCTGTGCGCCTTCCGGGATTTCATGCTTCATCGTATCCATCAAGGCTCCTCGACGAAATTGAAAACCTTCCCCTTTGGGGGAGGCCAAACTTGGCAGTGGTGGCTGAAATAATTGTAATTTGGAGTGATTTATTGTAGGGAGATGTCATACCAACGATTTTAAACTGATCAATAAGACTTGGCTGCCGATTTAGCAATCCACTAAACCCTTAAAGGAAGCGCTTCATGTAGGATGTAATGAATGTAAAATATTGAAATGCCAAATTTCCTCATCCCAGACAGTTAAATTTTCCAACGTTAGTTTACCTCTAGCCCTCTCTCCAATTTAGAGGGCGATTGTCTTGTGCACCTCTCAGAGAAGCGTTTATAGTGTAACTGTTCAAGGACATATTCTGCTGTGTGGAATTTAAACAAATTATTGACCAATAGGATCATCTCACATTTGAAGGGCATAATTTAAAGTTGTCCACTATTTATATTGATCACAGTGCAGTCACTACTTGTGAATTTAAGGTTTCCAAACCTAAATGCATTTTCACGAATGGGAAATTACTACTTTGTAGATCATGAATATTTTGTTCACCCAATCTTTCAAATTTTCAAATTATGCATCACCCATAGATTGTTTTAAAAGTGTAATGTTTTGTCGAAGTTTACTGGACAGGTTACACTGAATAGTAAAATAAAGAAAAGCATTTTTTCTGTGAAACGTTGAGTACGTTGTACACACAGCACTGTATGCCCTATATAGAAATTACTATTGCGTCCATTTTGTATTGCCATTTTCACGATATTTATATGCAGACAGTTGGCAGAAAAGTACATGGAAGTATTTCCACATGTGTTTTTGACTTGTTGGTATGATTTGACTGAGTGCTTTTAAAATTTGATAACACGTGGCATAAAGATACACATCACAAAAGTCAATTTTGGGTGGCCATTTTGGATTTTTGCTCTTTATCAAAAATAGTCAACAGTTATCACTGGCACCCACTGGATTTGGAATCAGAACCTAAAGCTTGGCCAGAAACAGTTGAAAAACATGTATGTAACAAAACATGATTATGTGGCTTGTAACCTGCACTAATACTGTTTTAATAGCTATTGAAAGTTCATATTGCATCTATTTGCATAACTTGTGTCTGTAATCAGTCGCTGAATGTTATTGGGCCTATGTGGGTCATTCGGGCTTATTAAAATAGCTTCGTCTTTGCAGAGATCATGAGTCAGCGTTAATGCAATGCTGGAAAAATCTGTTAAACTGCCCATACATGTGTGAATTAACCCATAGAGCAAATTCTCTCCGAAAGAAAAGTGGGCTTTTGCGGCATCAATGGTAAGGCGTTTTACACAATATAACGTCACATACACTCAACCAGACCTCCGAATAATAAATGGGAAATATTCTCTTAGTATAATGTGCACTTGCAAGTATGATTTGGCTGATTATTTGCAGAATTTACCTACACCTAGAGAGGATAAACAAGTCAAACAGTAAATTTTGGCGGTCAGTATGGATTTTTGCATTTCAGCAAAAATGTTTAATAGATAGCAACCCACCGCATTTGGAATCAGCACCGAAAAATTGACCAGAAACCGTTGCAAAACATTACATATGTCACAAAACAAGTTTTATCTCGATTTGTACAAGGAACGTACAGTGAGACACACAAATCATTTGGCTTTGTTGTTGTACAAAAAAGCCCCCTGCAATTTTCGTGGCTTAACCGATTAAATAAGCAGCGACACAGCGTGTCAGCGTTCTCTCTTACGTAAATTTCTGTGTTTACGACTAATGAAGAAAGTTATTCAACTTGAGTTAGCACTTCCACTTTCATATATATTACATTTCGGTGGCGTTTTTATCCCGGGATTAAAACCTTAATTTTCCCCTTCTCTTTGTTTTAACAAGTATGTGCAGTGGATATCAGACTGTTTAAGGGCAATTTCCCATGGCCATCAGTGAAAAAGCAACAAATTTCATTAGTTAAGCTCCTTGAAAGTGTTTTCCTTATTGTAAGAAAAAAAAAACAACAAAATTTCAAGACATCTATGACTATGTAGCCTGTTAACAACTTTATTTTTTATTTGTAGAAACGCTTGAGCAAGTTTGTCAAATCGTCAGGTGATAGAATGCTGAGGAACGTTACACAAATGTCGTGGCATTTGAAAAAGCACAGCGGATTAATTAAGAGTGTTTTGTGGATAGTCTATAGAAATCATAAATTTGACGTTACAGTCATCGAAGGCACATATTTTTGTCGTTAAAGTCACGTAAAAGATTTTTCCGTCACGAAATTGGCCATAATATTGGCCATAGTATGGACTTATCCTTGAATACAGCGGTAGGCCTACCATCTGGGATCCCTGTACAGGCAACTGATTAACTGATCAGCCTATACTCATAATGTAGCCTACTGTCTTCCCGACTACTGTGATGAGACCACGGACTTCTCATTTTTGGACAGGGGATCACGTGACCAATACGGACCCCACTTTTTGAACAAATTTAAGCTTCCCAAGATGGCTGCCGGGCTACTGTCTTTTACCCAATTTGACGATGAATCTCCAACATTCCAGACAAAATGCAAACATGTGAATGGAAGAACAATGTCACAGTCCTTAGCTCTATTTGTTGAATTTGACCTGAACTTACATTCTTTCCAATATATTACAAGTTTCTCAAGCAATATGTCAATACTGAACGACTTGAGCAAGTCCAAACTTTTACACACTAGACCCATAGCAAGCAGCCATATAAGTAAACCTAAACGTGCACGTACGGGTCGTCGAGTGGCAGAGTGGCCTATTCCAGCTGCTGTGCACCAATGTTTCACATGTGCATGGGTTCGAATCCCGC
>WURT03176861.1:0-10346 GCA_009936505.3 Holothuria glaberrima | reverse complement strand
ATGTAATCACATATTTACTTTCTTTCTCGGGCCATCATTCTCTGTTTTGGCTTTAAGTAAATCGCATCTCACAGCATTTGGATTTTAATATTTTCTGCGGTAGGGACCCAGGCATGTCTACCTTAGGAAACAATTCTCAAAATAAACTCTCGTTTAAATACCTCGGAAGTGCCTTTCCCTTAAGTCTGGGAAGCAGGTTTGGCATATTCTCTTGGAATGCAATAAGCGCAAAAAAACAAAACAAAACAAAAAACAAAAAACAAAAAACAAAAAACAAAAAAACGATGGCGCTCTGCTGAGTGTCACGATAGTCCCCGTGCACGGAACCTTGGATATACCCTCTACATATTTAAGAGTATGAATACTGCTAACAAATTTTTATCGAAGCTAGAAACGTTCTCGTATTTTATCACGTGATATTCAGACAACCAATGGGAAACCGCATAAGAAGTGACTTTTTGCTCACCTGATATTATGCCGCTGAGTTGCATAAATATACCGCTAAAGACATAGCTTATCACAGTTCCTTGTTTTATGTGCCGCTCAGGCAGATAACTAGGTAGTGATCCATTCAGTGCTGCATCGGCAAACGCAATTGAAAACCCACTCACGACCGAAGCACCCAGTAAAACCGTGTATCGCTGACTGAATACGTATCCCAGTATTGCCAAACTGTACATAACAGCCGGTACTAATGATGAAACAAGTATGTTCATCCTTTGCGCGTAAAATATCACAACGACAGCGATTTTCCCAATAAAGCCCCCAACACCTCCAGCAGTTGATAAGAATACCGCTATTTCCGGAGGAAAGCCTTTTGATGTTGCGAAAGGAACAAGAAAAAGTGCCCAGGCAACGAAAATATAACTAAACAGTGAATGTATGATCATAAACAGAGCAAAGACGGGATGCTCGACGGCTGGGGACATGCTCAAAAATGACCATAATTCCAGATGAGTTCTTTGTTCTTCGTTTTCACCACGAGAAAGTGCTGATTCAGTTTCTTTTGGAGCCACTGTCCTTTCATCAGTTGCTGCAAACTTTTGGCTATCTACTGATTTCATCAAGACGCCAGACACTATAGCGTTCCATATAACTGCCCCGGTTATCAGAAATGATCCATGCAAACCATACTGACCACGGAAGAATTCCATCATGGGTGGCATGAACGTAACTCCGAGGTAGGTGGACACTTCTCGAATAGAATATGCAAGTGGAAAGCTTTCTCCAAAATGCTCCATGAATGACAGGTATGACGAAAAGAGTAACCATCCGGCACCAACAGCTGAAGACAAGCGACAAGCAAAAATAATCCCAGTTATGGACATAATGCGACCTTTGTGTATACTAAAAGAAATTACCTTGAACTTTTACCCAATTACATTGATAGACCACCCAGCTACATTGGCCTATGAGGCGGGGCTCTGTGGGCGGCATCCTCTCCAAACCAAAAAGGTCGTTGATTTAATGGCAACTTTAAATACCTTATGTCGTTTTACAGGACAAAATTCATGTGATGATTGTTTGCAAATACCAGTTTGGAAAAATTTAACAATTTCCGCCACCTTGTTAAACGTCTTCTAATATGCTTTCGTCCAACTATCCCTTGGACAGACCACCCCATGTAATAAAACACCATCATAGTCCATTTATTGACAAATTAAAGGTTGACCTACTTCTAATCAGGGATTTATACAATCTTGTAAGCTTAAGCTATTCAATATAACTCATACGAACGGTAATTGAGCACATACTAGTCAATCCATCGATCATTGCTGGGCGGGTCATGATACGATACCACCTCCCCAGGTCGTGCATCCACTGAGGTATAAAATATCAGATTCCAGCAAAAAGTTATCCTTACATTACCATTCTATTGAAATTCAAGACTGCAGCTCAGTTTTCCCAATTTTTCCCAGCTCCTGAACAAGAGCATGCTTCACAGACTGACAAGGGACATCATTAGAGATGATGTCCCAGTCTCATGGAGGGATTCGGGCGCATACGTTTGTTTACCATGCATGATCCCTCAAGCTTCCATACGTGGCAAAGCAAAGGCGCAGGAATCCGGGGCAGACGGGGGGCTAAAGCCCCTAGTCAAAAATGTGGTGAGGCGGAAGTATGCTTCTGCCCCCTCAGTCCAAGGACGAAAACCCCCTAATTTGTTTCCTGTGAAAAAAATGTCAAAAATTTGCAGTAATTTTCTTTAAAATTTGCGCGACATGTTGCACTAAATTGCATCTAAGGACCCTTAAATACTCGAAAACTTCCCAAAGGGGAGGGGGTGTGTACCCTCCCCCTAAGACCTCTCTCCTACAGAGATGGCGGTTCGAAACAATGTGTTCCCCCTTCTAATCTCGGAACAGCTTCCGGCGTCTATGTGGCAAACAGTGTATGCATGACACAGAGTTAGCCCAGTATGCTATACGATACAATATTCTTGGAGGTACAATTTCCTTCAGCCGCTTCGGGGAAGAATATCAGAGAGGGTCAAAGGTCACATTTAATTCTTGGTTCATTTACCCTGATATTAAATGTTTGAAAGTATACTTGACTTATTGGAGGTACGTACCTGTCACACCTGTAAAGATAAAAAGATGCAACAAAGTTTGACCAAAGAGCCCTTGTAAGACAAATCCAATCCCAAATAGGAATCCACCAGTAGTTCCAATAAATCTGTTACTTGACCTTCTCATTACGCCTCCACTAATACCAGCTGTGGATTATAAATAAGATATTGGAAATTGAGTTTCAGAGTCTTCTTGAATTCTTTAAGTCAGGGTCGTTGGCAGAGGTGGCGCCAGGTGGGGGCAGGCCGGGCCATGCCCCCCCCGTCGGGAAAGTCTGGCCCCCATTGGGGAAATTTTCCGGTTTAGTCGGGAGATGTTATGCAGACTATAACATATTTAGTCCCCAATAATGGCCAGTCGCCCCGACGACTTACTTTATTTCGGTCTAAATAAGGGCAAATCCTTCAATAAAACCCCCCAAATTTTCCAATTTTCTTCGTTCAAACCCAAATTTTTTTCAAAATTCCCACAGTAAAAGCCCAACTTTTTCAATCTTTTCCAGTAAAAGCCTAACATTTTCGGAGTAATTTCGCGCCAAAATTTCTCTTTCGGACATTGTTTCAGCTTTTTGTCTCCCCAGTCGATGCTTCGGATTGCTGCCCCCCCCCGTAGGGGAGCTTAGCCCCCTGTCGGATAAATTCTCGCGCCACCCCTGATCTATGTTTGTACTATAAAGGAGGTAATACCAGTCGACATAAGTGGGAAGTTCCAACATTTAATCTTCAAACTTCTGGAGCATATAATGCTGGTGTCGCGCGTAGTCACTACGGTATAAGGTCGATTTATGTTAAAGGTGCACTTTTGCCTAAATTTTACGAAAAAAGCTTGAAATTTACGCCTTCTTAACCGTATGTATTCAAAGAGATTCAAAAATTTTTCTAGCTGTCTGACCATAAAATTGTTCATGCGTATATATATATATATATATATATATATATATATATAGCGTAATAGATCAGAAGTCAAAATTTTAATACCGTAGCATTTGCATGTATAGGCAGTATCTGCTTGTCATGTGTGAAGTCATAAAATCACAAGATTGGCTACGAATAGAAAGAGGAAGCAAATTTTAAGCATTATAGTGCTTATTTTTCTGCTAAAGGTCAAAGGTCAGTTACAGGCTTTAAATCAAATTGGCCTATTTGCGAAAAACTGCGTCTTATACTGTCCCTAAACTGGAACTTTGATCTAAATCTATCATTAAACTGCGTTGTATATGTTCGATTAATAGATTAATGGTCTAAGGTCAGACTGTCACAGGTGAAAAGAACACACACATACACATACGTACACACACATAAACATATGTACACACAAATTGGTTTTGCTAATTGTAGGTACTTTGGGAGATCATCCAACTATTATTCAAACTTGTGTTTTCTTGACTGACGATGTCATAGGTCAAACAAAGGTCAGGTCAGGTCAGGTCAAACTTCACGACTACAGCGGTTAAAATTTGTTATATTTCATGTCATTTCATTTATTAAAACCAGTAAAAATGACGAGCATCCATAAAAAAGAGTTACTGGTGTTATTGTCAAAATATGCCGAGAGATATGGTTTGCACTGTATGAAGTTCCTACATAATTTTTGCCACTGTCGGACAAAAATTTCAACTACCGCATTAATAACATAGAAAATAAATATAAATACAAACCGATGGCAAAAGTTGCCGCTGGTTGGAATGTAAGCGCCCAGCCTCCAAACAGATTGGAAGTTTTGTACTGCCTAACAATATCTTCAAATAGAACGCCAAGAGCCTTGAAAGATCCACTTTGAAGGAAAACTATAACAATACCAGATACTAAAACACCAAAAGACTTGAGAATATTTGCCCGATGATTCACGGGAGAAGAAATTTCTCCCATTTTGACCGTGTAACTGTGAAAAGAGTAACCAAATTAGCGACTTGGGTAATGTTAAAGTTAAGGCCGAAAATGAGCCTTTTGAACTTTGTAGATTCAAAAACTAAACAAAAAAATTATGCTTAGAGCAATATATTAAACTCATCAGTTTTTTTTCAAACGTTGATCCAATAATGAGAGAGTAAAACCAGACTCTCGGAGAGCTGATGAGTACAGGAAACTCCCTTTTCTAGTTAAAACAATAACTTTGAGGATCCAGTAAATATTTGTTGTTTTGGTGGAGGAGAAGGGCATAGGCGCAGGAGGGGGGTAATGGGGGGGGGGGTTTGGGGGCTGCAGCCCTCCCAACCAAAATTTTGTGAAATTCGGGCAATATGCTGAGAATTTTTCGGGCGCCTACTGAAAGAAAAATTAATAGCAATGATGTAGCCAATAGTTTAAACAAGCTTCCTTGGAAATTAATGTTCTGATTTGAATTTCACCAGTACCTTTATATTCAGTTATTCACCGGAGTGTTTTTCAATGGTTTAACTTATATTATTCTCTATCAGTGGAGTATTTAGGGCATGGCCATTGGGCCATACCCCCCTCCCCCACTGATGCCGATTTTTGTAGTGACAAAAATATGAACATTTTTTAATACAAATTTTACTTCAAAAGTAGCATGTGTGGCACCAGATTGCGTGTAAAGACACCCGATTTTTCAAAACTTTTCAAAGGGAGGAGGACACTCCCTCCCCTTAGACCCCTTCCCAGGCCGGCAATCACACAACATACTGAATGGCCCAGTGAGGGAAATCATGGCTACATCACTGATTATTATCATTATCAGTGGCGTACGCAGGATTTCTCTCTAGGGAGGAGGGTTGTGCCCCTCCCCTTTGAAAATTTTTGAAAAATTGGGTGTCTTTACATGCAATCTGGTGCCACATATGCTACCTTTTGACGTAAAATTTGTGTTACACAATTTGCGTATTTTTAGGAACTACAAAAAAATTGGCATCAGTGAGGGGGCCATGGGGAAACAACTCCTGCCCTCTGAAAAATTTTGATAAATCAGGTGTCCTTACATGCAATCTGGAGCCACATATGCTACCTTTTGAAGTAAAACTTGTGTTACAAAATTACGTATTTTTAGTATCTAAAAAAAGAATTTGCATCCGTGAGGGGGCGGGGGGCATGGCCCAATCCCCCCCCCGCGTACGCCACTGATCATTGTTATTGTAAGGACTTCCTCAAAATTTATAATCAATATGAAATAACACGACAAGTGATTGAAAATGTAATAGGAGACTTTACATTGCTAAATGCACTCATGGAATCATGGGAACTGGGAGTATAAACAATAGGGTGATGACGTCAAGCTATTGTTTATACGCCCATTTCCCATAATGCCATAGGTACATTTAGTAATGATTAAAGTCTCCTATTGGCATGCGATTTTAACTTAGAAGCAACCATTTGCCTTGTGCGTTTCTTTAACGCAAAAATTTAATGTTGAAACGTTATTTTAGTTCATACCTCTTACAACTGATTTCTGGCAGTATAAAAGATAACCATGATTTAAGCTTAAAATGTGTTAAATTCAGTTATGTATTGCCGGGTTCATAACTCGTCTTTTTTGGTATTGTTATTGTTTCCACCTTAAACTTAAATATTAGAACTCCCTTCAACATTTCGTTTCTCTTTGGTCAGGCTCCTGGCGAGGCAAGGTGTTGAAGGGGCAACAAACAAGGGCGAGTCGGATTCAGGATTTTAGTGAGCCACAACTGGAAAAAAGGCCGTGGCCGGCCCGACTTAAAGCATTTGGTTACGAACTGAGCCGTAAAACCTCATCTAACTAACTAACTAACTAATTTAGGGACATTCCATATCTTGAGCAACAGCAGTTCGGGGCCACAATCTGCTTTGGAATGTGAATATGGGGTCATTGCAGGCTCATAGTCTGCATCTTATCACTTGATGGATTTCAGGTTACAATGGCCCAATCCGTCTGAAAAGGACAGATACCATAAATGATCTTAGCTTAAAGACCGAGAAGCCTCCACTTTACATTTTTTTTAACAAACTGTACCGATGCGTGATTAATAATCAATATACAATCAAGAGTCAATCTATATAAAAATATTCACTTAAACTTACATAAAAGTGATCGTACTTATAAGTGTCAGTATAACCGGGACTCTTGGATACCGTTTTCCTGTCAAATTAATGAAAGATACATTCAAATGGACATTTGCAATAACAAATGGAAAAGGAAAAATGCAGGATCAAAAGTTAACAGTTTTACTCCGTATGAGGGGATTATGGATTTGGATGACTTAACGTCGTGGATCTGTTGTAGATCTGTTTTGTTGAATATCTCGTTCCTAAAAATATTTTGAGGCCTCGACTCTTAAAATTCGGTTATATTTCATGAAAAATTCCAAAATGTATTTTTGAGACTGTTTTGGTGAGATTCAGGTTAAGCAATATGGCGGAAAAACAAAATAGCCGCCAGACTGAATGAAATATTTCAAAAAATTGTGCAAAAACATTGCAAATTTCCACAATCCTCAATCGAAATGATGTAAATTAATGTTTTAAAATATTGGTTGAACTTAACAATCTTTGGCACAAGAGTACTTGCCAGCCAATATGGCGGAAAAGCACCGAAGAAGTAAAAACAATACAGTAAAAATTCCTAGCAATGAAATAGGTTATTGTCTGTACAAGGAGGAGCTTTACACAGTTTAATTTTGGTTTACTAGAAACAGTGAATTCTACTCGCTCATAACTTGATAATGGTAAAAATGTAATTGGTTTATGTTTAGATCTCAAGAAACCTTTTGATACTGAGCTACAAGTAACTTAGTTGGGAGAATTGGAACTGTCAGGGATGACAATAATTGCCCTTTTAAATAAGACGAAACAATGCTATGGGCTCTTCCACCAATACCATAATGAAGTAATTTGTCTAATAAAATAGAATGGTCCACAGTATCAAACTGCTTCTTGAGATCTAAATATAAACCAATTACATTTTACCATGATGAAGTTATGAGTGAATAGAATGCACTGTTTCTAGTAAGGCAAAATTAGTAGAATGGCCCTTCCTAAAATCAAATTGATAATAGAAATAATTATTAGAGACTGAGCCGTTTCTCAAAAACTCGTTCCAAAAGTTAATTTATACATGGTAATAAGCTTACAGGTCTGTAGTTTTCCTATGTTCCATCATCTCCCTTCTGACATATAGGAATAACTTTTGCAGTTTTTAAATCATCAGGATAAATTAATAAATGCCACTGCGAAAAACGCAATTGAAAATGCGAATCAGAGCTGGGGCAATTGCATGCTTTGCCGACATAACAAGATTGGCGGAAATACCATCCAAGCTTTACCTGGAGTAAGGGCATTTATACAATTGAAGACCTCACCCAGGGTTACAGGGGTAAAGAAATACTTTGAGAAACCAGATTGCGAAGATAATAAGGGGCATTGATGCAGTGGCGGATTGTCTATACAGTCAGGGGGCGGTCGACCCCCTGCTCAAATCGCCTGTCGACGCCCTTTTTAGGTTTTTACCGTATTCAAGCATATGGTATCTACCTACTTCGAATCCCCCTTACAGGCTTATTCCCCCCCCCCCTTCTGACTGGGTTCCCTTGCTCCGCCACTGGATTGATGGGTGAACGGATGGATGGTATCGCCACATTTTCACCAACTGCTGAGAAGCAGCCTAATCATTAAATGCGTTAGCAATATCGGCATTATCAGAAAGTTTTGACCCATTGTGTAAGATATGCTAAACAATTTCAGGTTGACTATTCCTTTAGCTTTGACGAGGTCATTAATTACTGTCCATTGCATTGCTTTTTTGAAGAATTATGTCTAGTTGTTAAAATAGAGTGACAGTGGGATGACCGTGTGGATTTAATGATACGATAAAGTATAATAATACAATATTCAGCCAGATTTTGTTTCAATATTGAAGCAGGGTTTGTAATATATTTAAAGTAAAACGCATTCTTATAAGAAATAGATTTCTTAATACCAAGTGTTCTCCACGACTTGTCATTCATCTATTTTCTAGACAATCTAACAAGAGGGAAAGAAAATTTGTGAAGAGACTGCAGAATGTTTCTAAGTAAGTTATAAAAGACACAAACATCATTATTGTTGTACACAGGTGAGATGTCAGTAGTTTCCAGAGCAGTAACGAAGTTATTGTATTTTTTGCACTGTAAAGCTAAGGATCTCTCCTTGGGGTGTCCTTTTGCCATGAATAATGCAAAAGTTGGGTAGATCGTACTAACGATAAAAGTACTACCAGAAAAAAGTTCATTCTAGATAAGATCATTTGGAAGTCCGACAAAGATATTGTCAATAACTGTGGCACTATTGTAGGCTACTCTATAGTAGGTAATGTAACGGATGACAAAAAATTATAACATATCACTAATTTGACAAAATCATTCTAAGTCGGACAAAATTCAACTTTAAACAAAGTTATATTTAAAATCGCCACCAATAATACAGAGAGGTGAGATAAAGATGAGTCTAGAGTTTCTGTCGAGCAAATGAATGAAGAGCTGGTTATTACATTTTGGGTGACGGTAACAAGCAGAGAAATGGCTTAAAACCACCACAGGTCTTCAACTTGGCAGTCAGAGCACGAGCAACAGTAGCATTTGAAGAAATTAACTGTTTCTTAACATAAACCTTAGAGAAAATGATCAATAGAAAATAACAACCCCATATAATATGGAAGAAACAGTAACATAAAATAAGGTAAACCTAGATACTCTCCAAGAGTATTCGCAGCGTTTCAACAGTCCAATGACTGTAGATCGAGACATGTCTGTTTTTCAGAGCCAACTAAAGATGGTACTCGTTGTAATCGTTACGCTCTGCGCGGAACAATCGTGATACTTATCTTACCAGCATAGGAGTGATTTTAAACTGTAAATTAATTATTCTTTCTTTCGGTCTAACATTACTGAGTACAGCAAAAGAAAAAGGTCGAAGCACAAATTTCAAAGTCAAGTCATGAGATCAGTTCCTTGTTGAGCTTGAGCCTGATATTGATACGTGGACAAAGAATTCTGAGTAAAGAGGAAAACAGAATATGACTAGGGGAAAGGGCATTGTGAAAAGAGAGGATCCCATCCCATCCTTCTTGCTGTCACCGGTAACTTTTCATCTTGAGAAAAAAGTTTGATGAGCCTGGTAAAATGATGCCATCCGTGTAGCCCAATGCCTCCAACACGGACTTTGGGCAGACAGAGAAATTTACAGAGACATTTGTATTGACAGTTCTTTAAACGCTGCAGGGCTTTCAAAGAAATATCGAAACACTCATTAAAGGTCCTCTTGCTTCAAAAGGGCAGTGGAATTCCATCATAAAGCAATAATAAAAAAAATAATCAAACTGATTTCTATTTCAGAGAGACAGTTCCTTAGAACTTCGGAAAAAGAAAGGATAAAGAAAACATCAAGGAATGAATATAGAGTGTATATATTGTAGAATCAAATACGTTATTATATAATCTGTTACCCAGGGCCGTAGCGATCGGGGGTGTCATATCTGGTCGCCGTCGGCAAATTTCGGTCTGTCGGCAAAAAGGGGAAAGGGGAAGGAAAAGAAGAGGGAAGAAAGGAAAGGAAATGGGAAGGAAGGGAGTGAAAGGGAAGACGGAGAATGGAAAGAGAAAAAACCTGGCTTTCGAAGCATATTTTGAACGCTACTAGTGTTAAGATTCTGGACACTTTTCTCCATTTTTGAAAGCCGGACGCCTATTTGAATATTTACCATATCTGAACACCTAACGAGTTTAGTGTTCAAATGCTGAACGAGTTTAGTGTTCAAATGCTGAACGCATAGTGTTCAAATGCTGAACGCATAGTGTTCAAATGCTGAACGCATAGT
>WURT03176860.1:0-27837 GCA_009936505.3 Holothuria glaberrima | reverse complement strand
ATAAAACAGTGTGTAAAACGTTAAGGCGAAACGGTTTTTTCGCCTTAAGGTCAAGTTCTCCCAACAGTCGCGTTTTTTCATACCATATTTCGCCTAAATCCCAATCTATATATATATATATATATATAGAGTACTGAAGTTAAACAGAGGAGTCATTCTGTTTGAATTTAACTACTCAGCAACTGAATTATTTTGACATGGCTGGAAAGGATGTTATGTTAGAATTAGACTTATGGGGTATGCCAACTTGAACTGGGTTGAACTCGACTGTATTTTCCCTTTAAGATAGTTACAGTATGTCAGTGATAGTAATTCATTTATATCTTCTATTTTGGGATCAGTGCTTTGGATGTCACATGTGAAACCTTTCTGACTCCAAACCATAACATAGTCCACAATTTACATGAAGTCTGCAGTCCATTTACCACAAAATGAGGGAGGAAAAGAGGAGGAAGGGGGAGGTGGGAAGAAAGGGGAAGGTTGGAAGAGTGAGGAAGGTGGGAGGGGGGGAGGGGGTTACGAGAGGATGAATTGTGCCTGATTTGGTGTTGTTTACTTAATCATGCTTTGTTGATAATTGACAGGGCAGCATATTGCATTCTGGTTTCTATGCTAAAAACTTTAAGTGAAAAAAATTCTAGAACAAAATGATACTGTTGCTCTTTTACAGGGGAGAAGCCCTACAAATGCAACTGGGAGGGCTGTGGATGGAGCTTTGCCAGGTCAGATGAACTAACTCGACATTATCGCAAGCACACCGGAGCCAAACCGTTTAAATGCCCCCATTGTGAGAGGGCATTTTCTAGATCGGATCACCTCTCGCTACACATGAAAAGACACTGAGAAGAAACGAGCAAGTCTTGCCAGTTCCATAGATTTGAAAGTCCAATCCTCATTGGAAAGAATTGGATAACTCACCCTTGTGTGAGAAAATGGACTTATAGCTTATGAGAGGGAGCAGTTTTATGATGCCAGAGGGGTAAACCTATGGTTTTTAGTCCCTCAAGGTGGGGACACGCCTCTTTTGGTTTTCTCTTGGATTTTGCAAGAGGAAGGGATTGCTGCAAAGAACTGTGTGCCAGACATTGCCATTTGAAATTAATGAAGTTTATAAATGAAAGAGAATGAGGAGGAAGCTAACTAAATCATGTTGTCAAGGTTACAGAATTTAGGTAGAAGAAAACTTGAGATTACACAAGCAGCTTGAGATTAGAACTATGTTGAAAAGTGGTGAAAGCAGAGATAGCCTGGACGGATGGCTGCTTTAAACCCACCAGAGATAAGTAAAAAAAGGGTATATTTTAATTTAAGTAGCAAAAAGAATGATTAATCAAGTTTCTGGTTTGATTAATCTATATTTTTTTCTCTTTTAAAGGTGTTTTTGCCATACCAAGGTAGTGATTTGATTCCTCTAAGTTGGGAAATGGTGAAGAAAGCTATCATGCATCGGAGATTAGTTTTTTTTTTAGTTATTTCTTGAAAATGTGGTAAATCATGCCAAAAACTAATCTCCATGGTAGCAAGAACATTTTGATCCTACAAACTTCTCTATCAGAAGTATCAAGATATTGGAATGACATTTCATTTAAACTTTTGAATCTCTTTGCTGCTAGGCAATACTATTGGAGTAACGCAGTGCCAGATTCACTAGAATCTGAAAGAAACTTTCAAGTCAAATTTCATTGGAAGGTTCATGCAGTACAAAAAAGCTGAAAGATTAAAACAAGCAAAGAGCCTTGTTGAGGATGTTTTTTTTCCTTGCAGAGAGTTACAGGGTTCTCAAAGCCTGAAGCAGGGAATGCATGGTACGACTTTGTTAACTGTTTCCTATGGTGAGACATAACATGCCACAATATGATATGACACATCACTGATACTGCAGGCAACCACCTTGTAAGATACATTGTAAGAAAATGGCACTGTGCCAAGAAAACTCCATTGTCTGTGATATTGTACATGCAAAAAGTTTTGAACATGCAAAAAACTAAATGACAGGTTTGACTAACATATGAGTAGTCTTCCTTGGGACTACATAAAAGCAAATTTATTGTAAAGGTACACACACACAATATGATTAACAGATGTGTGGTGGCAAAATATGTCTTACAATGAGAAATCTTAACAAAATTATGTCACTTATGTTGAAAGCAAACTTACTGGACCAACTCTCATCTTTAATTAAAAGCATATTATGTGAGGAGTATATGAGAATGGCATTTCAACTTATTGTACAATATACTATTTTAACATAGTGACTAAGTTTCAAGATGTAACATCTCTGCAAGGGAGTAAATTTATGAAGTTGGGAATTGGACCATTAATTGCATGCGTTATCCTCCGTCTTGTATATTTTTGATATTTTAATCTTTTGGGTCCGCCATAAGCTCGTTGCACACTGTATACGACCTTGCACATTTCAACTCAACTCAAAATCTTGCAGTGTGCCTAGGTCACTTCATGACTAAGGTCAGCAGATTTAAGGCCAGTGCCAGCCAGAGTCAGAATGACTGAATGTGTTCAAATTTCCTGATTGGACTTGTACCATTTTAAGCATTTCAACCAATCAATTATCAGAATTGGTTCATGAGGTCAGTACACAGAGATTTGTTGTACAACTTGGAATCCTGACAGTTCAAACCTACGTCATGATGGTCTATGTTAAATTACAACAGTGTGCCAAGTCGTACAGAGTGCAGTGGGCTTAAAACAACCATTCCTTCATGGAGTATTAGTTTCTTTCCTATCCTCAGAAGCTCTTGTAATCGAAGGTTACGTAGCCATCAAGGTACAATGGTTGAAGGATGCAAGGTGAATTGTTCAAGATTGTTTTAGTAACTGGCATTTAAATTGAAATACAAGACATCTTTTTTAAAACTGAATGCAAGTCTAAGGTTTTGGGCCAAGTTTTAACCTTTATACTCAGATACTTTTGCTTCTCCTAAGGTGGTTTGCAGAACTTAAGTCAAAGAAGACAATCCCAGTTTGTTGAGGAGAGCTATATGTTTGATTTTCAGTGGTTGCAATCATAGGCAATATTTCAACAAACAGGTGAGCACTGATTGTTACTAATCAGTAGTGAGTAACTCTGACGGCTAAAACGGGTAATAATTCAAGTAATTAACATGAAAAGTAAAGTATTGTATTTTTTGGAAAATTATATGTCGTTATAAAATAAAAAAAAATTAAGAAAACCCTATAAATATATTAGTCACTGCCAGGGCTCCCCTGCGACCATAAGAGTCAAGGGTAGCATGTGATCACTTCAGCATTATTTGTAGTGAAAGTATTTCTAGGACATTAATATAAGTTTTCGTAAAGAGAGACAAATTTTAAACATTGTTTGTTGTAAATTATCAGATGGTCTTATGATTTATCGGTTTCTTGCTTGAGTGAAGGAGAAGATGTCATTTTTAAGCCAGCAGGATGCCTGGAATGTTGTAACTCTTTTGAGTTTGATATGAGATTCAAGAACAATAGCATAACTGTGTACATGGTTACTGTTGTTCTTCCACCTACACACCTTTAGTGGGGCAGGATTTGAAATTAGCCAAGATTATGGAACTCGAGCTATCTGATCCCAGATACCAATACCAGTTAATTTTCTGTTCTGTAGCAAATGTGAATCTTTCAAAAGTCTCTTGGATTTGAGTTTGTTTTATTATTTGGGAAGAAATGAGCAGTCCAACCTATTTGTAAAAACCTTACCTTTAAATTTGTTATAGCCTGGTTGTCATTATGGTCGTCTTGGCATGTTTGCTCGACTTAAAAACCAGTGCCCCTATTTTTGCCATCCATCTTGTGAACAGTTAAGAAATTTGAATATTGGTAGTTAAAGCTGCTCATTGAGTTGAAATGGATAAGTTTTTGTGATGAGTTTGAAAGAAATCATTACATGACAATGCTTCTTATTAGCCTCATTTCTCATGTTTCACTTCCTTTAGTAACCAAAAATATGAAAACTTGTAGTTCTTGTGGACAGGGATTGCATATGATTACTATGTAATGGTAAAAAGTGTCTGGTCACGAATTTGTAATAAACGATTTTAATCATCAATTACCCTATCACTACAATTTCAGTTGTGAGTCAGATGTGCATAACATAATCTCTTAGTTTGATCATTTACGATCAAGATGTGAGTAAATCTCAACAGGGGTGAAAAAAATCATGAATTTTGTGAACCAACTCAATAAGCCCCTTTAAGCTCACGTATATAGGTTGTGAGCAGGTAGAGTGCATTGCAGGGTATATGAAATCATCTTTCGTAAATAGCGCCCTCTATTATTGAACTGTTGTTAAGGGAAAGGGTTTCTGTTTTCTAAATGGCACTTGATGAACAGGTTGGTCAGCCTGAGAGTCACTCGTCGCATACAGTCAACGAAAAGTCAGTAGTTTTGTGGTTTGACAAGAGTGCGGCATGAAATGGATTCCCTGAAAGGGTCCAGTTAAGAGGAAAGTGAATATTAGTTCTCACAGGTAGAAAAGTAACACACTCTCTATGATATTATGACTGGTTTAGAAGAGCACCTCCCAATTTTGTAGGTTTTCTCTCAGTGTTCAGGGGATATTTATGAGTTGGTTGCATAGAAAGAATGAACTTAGTACCTCATCATTTTCTGCTGTAGGGGAATTTGTAAAATATTCTTCTGCATACAGTGTCAAATTACAGGCTGTCCCATAAAGACTTGTTATCTGCAGTTCAGTTGTGTTGCAAGTTGTGAAGGTTCAAGACAAGTCAGACTTGTAGTATGTACTCATACTTATGGTTTGGTACATTTACCTGTATTAGTACTTGTGAGTATGGGCTTGTACTTATTAAAGGAATTAAAACATGAGGAAAATTAAGTATGAAAAAGCAGAGATGTAGTAAGTATGTGCTCCTTCTCATACTGGTACAATTGCCTGTGTGAGTACTTTTGAGTATGGATCTATACTTTCAGTCTTGAACACACAGATTTGAAAGTTGAGGATTAAAATGAATGCAGAATTTTGTACTTGAACCAATAAATAATTATACATGTACTCATACTTACAACCAGAGACCCTAAACATGTACTAATGACACTGTAGTCATACTGCATGTGTGATGTCAGTACCCAGCACGTGATCCAGGAAGCAACATTGAACCTGAATCCAAAGCAGATACAAAGGGAAGGTAGGTACAGAGTGGAAGAAGTCCAAGGGGTTAGACCAACTACCCCCACTCCAAGGAGTTAGACCAACTACCCCCATTCCAAGGGGTTAGACCAACTACCTGCAGTCCAAGAGGTTGGACCAACTACCCCCACTCCAAGGGGTTAGACCAACTATCCCCACCTCTTCTCTTCTGAAAATAACTGATATCCGTCAAATCATGTAAAATAGTAGTGTTATCATCAACATCAAATGTCATAGAGTAGACACCATGTTCAAATTTCTTTGTAATGTCCAAGTATTTTGGATGTATAGTTTCTGTGACAAGATCAGCACATCCAGTGCACCCTTCCAGTTTCTTGGTTGTAGCTAAATTTTGGTAGCATTTGCTTAAAGTTTGGTGATGTAATAACACTTGGGGTGATGTCAATGATTCAATTTGTGCAAAAAAAGTCTAAATTTAGTCTATGTTATGGAAAAAAGTTTCAGCTAGTGATCAAAACTTTGGTGAAGGTTCCATCCAGCACTGACTGACCTACTACACTGAGATTGGAATTCTGGCATTTAATTTTGTATAAAGGATTTGGGAAAGGAGGATTTGTATGTAGTTATTAGTTCATTCTTTATTCTCTCAGTCCCTTGAAATATATAGCAAAGCATTTTATTGTTTTATTTCTTTTATGCAGTACAAACTTTGTGTGAAGTTTATCCAGAACATTGGTGTTAAAGGTTATCACAATGTTGTGTTTAAAACAAATGTTTTTTGTTTGTTTTTTCAAAGTAAGTTGTTAAGTTTTAGATGCAAGAGTAGATTGGTGGATTCACCATTGTTTGATGACTAGTTCCAGGCCTTGATTTTAAGAAAATTTTATGATTGTGCATCGGACAACCTGTCTGCTTTTTCTGGTTGTCCAAGCTAAAATGTTGCCCAAAGAGGAGTTCTGCAGTAACCTTAGGAGCCATTTGTTTTCTTTTTGCATGAACTTTGGTTGTCCAATGGACAACCATCCCCGTACTGTTTGGTTGTCCCTCACAAAGTTTGGTTGTCACGGGCGACTGGATGACTGTTAAAATGGAGCCCTGAGTTCTGTAGCCATGGTATGAGGTCTTCTGTGAGTTTGTGAAAGTTGAAAGGAAGAGTTGTGCTATGATAGAGGGCTTATAAAGGAAACAGAGACAACAACATGTAACTTGTACCTTGAACATTAGACACATCCAGTCAGATTTAAGTTGAGTATTAGGTACAGTAGAGGTTAATGGAGAAATAAATCATTGTAAGTAATCAGAATAAGGTTACGGAAGTTCTGTCAAAGGACTTGAGGTTTGTCAAAGTTTCGTTGGAAGTGGCTCTGATTTCTTCAAGATTAAAGTAAGGAATAAGCAAGTAAAGCAGAATCGGCTAATTAGATGGTCCACCTGAGGGTGCAACAGCCCTGTATGCAACCGACTTTGTCAGCCGGGCAATCAATTTAGATGGCAAGAAGCAAGGAAGCAAGTCAAGTTCATTTACAGAGTTCTGCTTGAATGAGCAGCTGTGTGATGCAACTCTGATTTGTCAGATCTGGTTTGAACATTTATCTTTGTTTTTATTGGTTGACATATCTGTTTTGTGGTTGGACAAAAGTATGGATTTTCAGCCTGGTAGGACATGCTGAAAGCTTGACAAACTTCATGTTCTTCGACAGCATACTCATTGAAATATTCTGTAATCATCTGATTTTCCGTCACGAAAGCCTTTCTACTAGTCAGAATTTAGTTTCTTTCAAATGTACTGCAGTATCAGCAGAGCCATACTCACATCTGATTGGTTTATAAAGTCATTTTCTAAGTATAGTTCTCATCGTTGCCAGTTCCAGTGACGCCACACAAATTTTGGTGTTGTTGCACTCAAAACCACAATGTTTTATACAAACTTTTACCTACTGGATATTTTTGAACATCCTTAAAACTTTTGTTTGAATTTGTTAGACTACCATATCGTAGGTTTGAATCTCATTTTAAAGCTGGTCGTAAACTGTAATTTGATACAGCCTCCCTGCTCTTTTGTTTCCTGCTTTTGCATGGGAAGTTTGTAAATGGGAAAATTACTGGTAATTCATGCATTCCTAGGAACCTTTTACATAGTTGAATCCAAGCTGACCAAAGAGTAATACCTGTCTTTTTTTATCATTGTCACAGTAGCACAAAAAAGTACATTGGGGAGAAAGTCAAAGAGCAACTTTTGAAATGACAATGATGATTTACTAAAAATCAGTTTTCACATTTTTCAGAGTACCTCCTGGGAGGAGGAGAGGGAGTCTGAAGAGAGAGTATATCTTGTACGCTCGTGAAAATGAAAAAGGGGATGGCCCAATCTTCTAGTTGAATCTCTTGCTCAAGTACCTCCATTCACCAGCCCCCCCCCCCCTTCCAAATTTTGCTTTACCACCCAACTCTTTTAATCTCTTTCAGTGCCATAATGAAAAGTCAGCTTACATCTTTGTGGCTTAGGTTTCTTTTTGGTTACATTTGTGGTCCTTCCTTTAGGATTCTTCCAAGTTTTAAAAATGATTGTCTTGACTTTAGAGAGCATTTCATAAAAAAATTTTTACAAGCTATTAACTGGCTTGACTTAGAACATCTATCTTAGAGTTCCCATGTGACCTCTTCTGCTCTTTCATAGGCTTGTTATTTTGGTACAGCTACAGCCCCCTACCAGATTAAGCTAGCATCCCCCATTTACTCAATCACCCAATCCACAACATGATATCATGCATGATATGTAGTCTCCAGACCTGTAACCCAACCATATTTCATGTCTCCACTCTAACCCTAGCCTTGTGACAGGATATCATGCATGGTATGCATGTCTTGAGACAAGAATGTGACACATTACCAAACAAAACGTAAGGATTTGGTTCCTCAGTTAAGACACGTGTGGATATGAATGACCTTTGCCAACAGATGAGAGAGCAATGATCAATATTTTGATCATACCTGAGAGTATTGTGTAAATCGGTAGGATGTAATAGATAAAATAAGTGTGCTCCCTTGAATACAACTATCTTATTGCTGATAGTTAAGATTAATGGGCTTGTTTGTGTGCAGCTGTTTCCCATTGTTTGATAGGCCAATGAATTAGTAATGTGCTACCACCCACCAGTAAAAGGTTAAAAAGGCAAACAACTTCAAAAGAAAACAGTCATCAAACAAATGGAGTGAGTTCTGCAAAAGTGAAAAACTAATATTAAATGAAGGACACACTTTTCCCATACTACCCTTTCTTACCCTACGGAAGACATAGTGAAAGCCACAGTAACATGTTGTGGGCAACTGAGGCAACTAGCTGCATGGAAGATTTTTGTAGTTACTTGACAAAATTAGCTTTCATCATATCCTAGGTTTGCCCACATGGTACCAGTAAATTTATAGAACTTAATATGATTAAGTTGAAGTTGACATAGAGTGAATACTCTGGTAATTCAAGATGGTCGTGGTATCACATCCTGTTGTGGGAGCACTGAGTACCAGCATAACCAATGGTCGGTACGAAAGGTTTTAAACTAATTTTATTTCGGCTGATCTAAGTAAATTAACAGATCCATGTGAAATTTGCGAAAACAAAATTTTGTGCTCAACATATATTTAGTTTACATAGGGTATATACTATGATGAAATGTACAAAGGTGACTGTTCACAAGGTTGAATTTTGGTTCAACATGTGAGATACGGTTGAGAAATATGATACCAAAATTTAAGGACTAACCCATTGTTTAACCAGCCTGGGGCTAATTATATAATGTTTTGGAGCTTACCTCAGTTGTAGTAGTGTTGTAATATCATATTACAAGTGACTGCTTATTTAGTTGTGTGCGGTTCATTGTGTTTGACTCACTAGTTCATTGTGACATAAATACTCTGTAAGTGAAGAGGGTTTTTTACCCAAATGTTATTGTCCAAAAAAAAATGAAAACTATGACAGTAAAAGAGTTTTAAAATTAAATGAAATGCCAAAACTAGTGTGCATTAGGAACAAAATTTTGAAAAATTAGATTATGAACATTTTGTTTTTGGATTCTGTATTTGTTAGGATTGAGTATGTATGCTTTTAAGCATTTTTTTTTTTTTTTTTTCTGTTTTAGTACTACTGAACTTTCTCAGTGGTTTAATTATATGTACCCTCATTAACATATGAATGAGTTTTTTGAATATGCATAACCAATCACTCTTCTTAACAGTAAGAGCAACTTTGTACAGAGGCAGAGTAATTATCAGTTATAACAATATTATATCTTTAGTAGGAAACGAACGAGGTTTCAAAGAAGTACCAACGTAGCATTTAGCCCGTAGATTAGTTTTATTACTAATTATACTCTTTGAGTGTAAGCTTTGAGGTTATGTGTACAGGTGGTCCGTCATTTGTCAAATAGTACCTTGTGTGGTATATATTTCATTAAAAGGAAACATTTAGACACTAATTAGTGGATAATTTTATTCAAGGATTAGTACATTTTTTTCCTTTCCTTACCATAAAGTCTACAGGATATTGGACTTGAATATTAAACTTGTATTGAAGTTGCTGTTGATATTTTGAATAAGTTACAACAGTTGCACTCATTATTAAAGACAGATTTGCATCACCCCAAGTAGTTAGTTCCAGCTCCGCCCATAACTGACTTTAGCTTCTCCTTGTGCAGACACAAACATAGTCTATTGCCTAAGGTCACATCCTTGTATTTACAAAACCCTAATGTCTAATTAAAACACTCTCTGTGCATGCTGTGTAACATAAGCTGCCCTGCATCTTTTGAATTTTGTAACTCTCATGTCAATCAAAGAGTAGTCACCAACTGAGACTTTTGCTTACCCCAAAGTGAAAGTCACTCTTGGGATGATGCAAATCCCCCTTTAAGATGCATAAAAAAAGAAATTACAAGTTTAATGTGCATACCATGATATGGTAATGTAGCCTAGGTTTCGGCAAAGGGATCTGGGGAAAATTTAACATCTGATTATGAAAGATTGAATGGAATTTATACCCCATTCTGTGTAACATTGCAAGACAAAAAAAGTTGCTTCAGATGGCTTGCTCTCCAGCTGTTTAGCTCATTGCTGTTGGAAAGCCACTGTCCACAGATATTCATGCCAAAGATATTTCATTTGCTCAAAAAATTGACAGTAACTTTATGAAAATGTTGTCTACATAGCTGCAAGATGATTGCATAGATTAGCAAAGGCAATTATTAACATATTTATAGAGGAAGAAGCATTACCTTTACACACAAATCACCACTATAAAGCATGGTAATAGCCGAATGGGCTATAAAGCTCATTCAATTAAGTATAAAATCTATGGGGCTCTGTGGAGGGAATCTGTGGCTATTGCCAGTATTGCTCAGAGGGGTGGGAGCAAGTGAGAGCAAGTGAGAGCTGCTATGCAGGCTACTGGCTCTCTTGGCATAACTTGAACAAAGGAAGATTATGTGGCACAATTACTCACACGGTAATTATGAAAATTTTGTTTAATACTTGCTTTTGTTTGGGAATCTTGAGGAGAAAGAAGGGGTTGTATCTCCAATTAATTCTCAGTGGCTTTTGTGTTTATGATACATGTAAAACCATTTGTAAAAATCCTAGGCTCTATCTAAGAATTTCACTGGTGTATCCTCCTTGACAGTAGTAGTATTAGTACTTCCCAACTTTGCGTGATCCTGTAGAACTGTAAAATATTTCAATGAAGTATTGTGTAAATTGATATGATTTCTGTACTATTTAAACCAAATATCACTGCCAGTATATAGGGAAGCAGAATCTATGTTTGTATACATGTAGTGTGCATCAGCGCACATGAGGACCCAAGATCGGTGAAATATGTGATGGCTGTAGGCGTACGAGGTTGGGTGGGGAGGGGGGGTGCAGCCCTCCCTGTTAAGGCAGAATAATTGCTATTCTGAGGCGAAATTGCACATACTTGGATTAAAATTCCAGGCAAAAGTGCTCACCCTTTCTCCCCCCCCCCTCCTATCTCCACCCACCCACCCTTCTTATTGACATTCTCGTACAGTATGTTTGTGGTACAGGCCAACCTGGTGGAATAATTATAATTGTAAACAATGGGATGTGACATGAACTGCTATGGCATTACAACAGCCGTGCTGTGAAAGAGCTGATTCTATCAACAAATCTTATATTTCCCGACCTCCTTAATAAGTATCATTCTGGATACTTCACACCGCAGTTACTGTAAATTACGGTTAAAGCTAGGAGTTTTCCTGTGTACCTAGTATAAATCTGTGATTAAAAATCAAATCTCTTCCAGTTTGAAAAGAAACTTTATGAAACAATGTAGCATTTATGAGGGCATGAAAACTAAACTTGGTTTCTTGTTTTTAATATCACAAGTATTATAATATTGTACCAGATGGATGGATACTACACTATTGTTACATCTAGTTATAAACCCCAGTCCTTTGTTTCAAAGAAACAAGTTTTTTAAGCTGTCTTCTCATTTGAAAAATGACTATTCTTGTATTGTGTGTACTTAAAAATACCTGTTTACTATTTTTTATTGTCCTGAAAGTTTTGTTTTCAAACTGTTTGGTGGTTTTTATGTTCTCATTTATCTATAAATATGCAGTTTTCCTGAAGTATGTTATGCAAATTAAGGTTAGGTCATTTCGACTGTGCTACAATGTGTGTTTGACATACAAAATTTATTTTTGGCCAGCATTTAGCAAGAGACCCTGGGTTCTAACATTGGCATAACAATCTGGATTTTTGGTTTTGATCCCTTTTTTTTTTTTTTTTTTCTTCTTCTTCCAACTGCTTAAAAACTTCCCATGAAGATGAGCATCAGCACAGCTCAGTCATGAAGTTGTGAGGATTCCCCCCTACACCCAAAAAAATGATCCACCCCCCCAAAAAATAGAATGACAGGAGAGGAGCGGGAGAGGACAGAATCCATATTTAGGGATTTCATGAGAGGGGGTCGTGTTTGGGTGATGCTGTTGGGATGACGTGGGAGAAGCTTTACCAAATATCCGCCCATAGCTCCAACATTCACCTTTTCTCAACTGCTTATGGTTTGAATGCCCAGTATATTGTGTCAAAGGTTCAAATTGTCATCAGTAGAATTACACAATCAAGCAAATTAACCTAGGAATCATGGAAAAAATTTCATGCAGAATAACTACCCACAAGTTTTGCAAAATTCTTTATTCAAATTCTTTAAGATGATAGCTAGACAAGACATGACCATCGAGGGCAAGGAGATGTTCGTGATATGTCTTATTTTACATTCAGGGCACATTTTACTTTCTGTTTTCTGTTTGTTGTCATGGAATATTGCTGGTATAAAGAATGGCTAGAGATAGTAAAAAAGTTTAATATGTTGCCTGTAAACCAGGGTTTAATTTTTTTTTTTTTTTTTTTTTCTGAGACAAGGGGAGCTGCTTTTGTTGGCAATTAATGTATTAGGGGGAGGATGGCCATTTTAGTGTTTGGATATTCCAAATTCAACCCTGAGGTATGTTCATATGCTGGTCAAGTTTTGTTTATTTTCTTCAGGCTCATCACAGACCTCACCAAGTTGGCTGGTGTTGCGTCATGAGTTTTTTTTATTCCTGGTAAATTGTAATGGTCATTTGAACAAAGCAAATGAAACAAAAAGTCTTGCAGCAATCATAAAAAATTGCCATTTGTTACTTTTTTATTTGGTTTATATGTATGTATATATGTATGTATGTATGTATGTATGTATGTATGTACGTACGTACGTACGTACGTATGTATGTGTGTATGTATGTGTGTATCTGTGAGTTTGCTTGAGAAGTCATTGAGTTTTGAGTTCACATACTAAAATAGAAAATGTGTTTAGGCCTGGATGTATGCTGCTTTGTTGGTTAGTTTTAAATCTACTAACTATTGACAATCTGTTACCAAGTATATCCCGTGAATTGTTTTCCTGCAACTTTAGCTTTATGACATAAGTGACTCTTTGATTAAAGGTTGGAAAATATGTGCCACGGGGAGAAGCATTTGAATGGGCGTTTATATCGAATGTGTATGTTGTTTATTATTGTCTATGTACATGCAATTGTTTGGTACTTATAAATATATTTGATTGAAAAACTTTAATAAATTCACTTTTTGGGGGATTTGTCCAGAACTAGTAATTTATTTTATTATTTATGCTGCATATGTATATCCTGGTTTCATTAATTTCATTCAAATTTTTCAATTTTTGTAGGAAATGAGGGAATGACTATGTAAACAGATATTATGAGTGGAAATATGGTTTCTTTTTTTTTTTTACATCGGTGTAAAAATATAGCAAATTATAGAAAAGTGAAAGTTCTATTTTTGTGGGACTTTGATAACAATAATGTGTATTTTAAGAGAATGTAAATGAGAAAAATTGGAAGCAACTAGAGTAGCTAATTTGAAAAGTGAAGGTTGGTAAAAACTTTATAATGCCAAAACATATGTTTGTTATAATGTGCAGATAATGCAGTATCAATAAGTGTGAAGGGTCTTCCTGTTGTAATAGAGATGAAAGACTGGGAAGGAAGGGAAAGGGGGAGGGGAAGGTGAGGCATGAGGGAGGGGTGGGGGAAATAGCTGATAGGTCATAAGTTAGAAGGTCTGCAATAAGTACATTTTATTGGGAGGGGCACTAGGTACAGATCAGTGGCGGAGCGTCCATATAGTCGAGGTCTTTGCCCCTCCAGACGGACTGAAATCGCCTGTTGGCACCCTTTTTAGATTTTTAACGTATTGAGGCATAGGGTATCTACCTACTTCAAAGTGCCACTTCAGGCCATTCTCACCCCCCCCCCCCGACTGAATCCCCGAGCTCCACCACTGGTACAGATCTGGCATAAGGGCCTCAGATCAGGGTCATTCCTGGGAAAACATTGAGAGGGGCATTTGGCAGTCTGTTACAACAGACAGGGAGTTGCTACCCCTGCAACACAGAAGCATTTTAACAGTATATGGACTCAGACATTTAACAACAGCTGCACACCTATGATCTCAACTTTTGACTTTTCGAAAAGTTCATGGGGTTGTTTTACCACCACCTTGTAATAAACTTTTATACACAGATATAGATATAGTGTTTCATTTTATCTTCACCAAAGACTATGTGCAAGCAGTGATAAAAAATGAACGTGATTATCAGGAGGAGTTATGAAAAAGCTTTGAGTCGATGAAAGGATCATCGATTTAATGTTTATAGGTATGAAGGTGTCAAAACTATACATGTTTTGCCAATCACTTGGTATGGTTTTGGGGGTTTATCATGTCCTTGGACACACTTGATTGAGAATATTGTTCTTTGTCTCTGGGTAAAGGTTTTAAGTTCTGTTTCAGTCCCTCACATTGCTCGCAATACCCAACCATTGAATGAGGTTATGAAAGGGTGCCGGGACCAGCATTTGCAAGAACTTTTGACATCTGACCCCATACCGTTCCCCATCTTAGCCCTGTTTTGCATATCATTACAGAAGTTGGAAGATTCTTGCGGGATACACTGGATTCCTTAAGTTGTTTGGGGTGATTCAACTCTGAATAAATTGGTGAATGAAATATATGTGTAGCAATACCATCGTTGACCTGCTTTCTCATCTTTATTGTTTTGTTCTGAGTGAATGAAGGGCATTAGAGCTTTCCTTGACATTTTATCCCTAAAACCATTGTCATCTCAACACAAAGAATACTTTTACAAGGAACTATGTGAATTTAATGCAGAATGGCTTGAGAAATATGTTAAAGGTCATGTCTGAATGGAATTAAAATTTCATCCACTTGATCTGACTTCAGTAGATTAGCTCGACTTGATACGCAGACTTCTGGAGACATTTCATTGGTAAATGATTGCATGTTAGGAAATCCTGACCAATACTTTGTAATGATGTGAAATTGGACAAAGTAGTTTAAGTATCTGTCCATGGAACTGCTTAAAAACATACACTTAAGTATCTAAATATGGTATTCCTGTTTTGCCAAGAGTGTTGCTCTTTTATTGCAAAGAAACTGTTTTCAAAGTAGTTTTAAAATTTTCTCATGTGTATTTCAAGTTGCATGCATTTTCCCCACAGTCTTTGTGTACTCGAAATTGTAGTATAAGCAAAGTTGTATATAGTATTTTGCCTCAAATGGTTTACTTCTATGCTAGCCCCCCCCCCCACCCCCCGCTTAAAAAAAAGACAAAAACAAAACTGCAATGGCCAATGCCTCATCCACAGGTGAACTGTCTGCAATATACTAGGCCTAAGTGATCTACACATATCATCATTGCCAACATAAATTTAGTATGTTTAAAGTGAAGTCTCAAATTTTCAATGAGATAGGGGGATATTTGTTTGAGGTGATGAAACAGCCCTTTAAGGCCTTTTTTGAGACAAAAATCAAGCACCATTCTGTTATGACGTCCCTTTGTTCCGAAGTCTGTATATTCCAAAATACCTACATGAAGGTCAGTGTTGAATAAGAGTTGGGTTCAGGTGAGGACATTAGGGAAACCTATGTCAAAACAGAGACATTGGAGCATATCATTGTATGCATATTTTCACACCATGTTGCAAACTGTTCATACTGCTTCATTGGTTGACAACAGAAGATAATAGTAAATGTAGAGCCTCATATAAAATAACAAGCTTCAAGTACCTTCAACACTTTGAAAATGACAGGTCTACATACAAGGTTGTGTATGAGCCATATTTGCATGACCCAAAAGTCTAGCCATGCAATTCGGCCCTCATAGACACATAATAAAACCAGCATTAGTTACCCAGAGATGTGAAATCATATGGTTGTGAACTCAACATCTTTTAACATGCACTCAGCTTTACCAACTTACTTTTGACACAATAATAATAATAATAATAATGTCATCTATAAAGAAAAGTCCTGCAGGCTTTCATGTAAAAGCAGTGCAGGGGAACCACATTTACAAATTCCGATGGTATGGGATGTCTTGAAATAACAATGTTTGAAGGCAGTTTAAAGGGAGGTGGCAGTCGCCCAAGTTTATTTTCAAAAGTTTGCTATATCTTACAAAGCTCCTCATATTTTGCTCACTAAGTATCTTTCATTAAGTTTCTGTATACAAACATTGAATATTGAAGGTGAACCAAAGAGTTTCTCTGTATGAATTTAACGAATGAGTAACAAACATTGTCACATGAGTAGTAAGAGCCATTCCTGAACTAGAATGACAGAGCAGCACACTCATTCAAATTGGAAGGGGACTGCATTTTCCCTTTAAGTATAAACTGCCTGCTTGGAGAGTTGGAATAGATCACTTAATTACTGGACTTGTGAAATTCAGGGGTATGGTGGTCTTTGCATGGGCTAATGATTTAGTACTGCATACATGGAAGTATCAGGTACTTACATCATGCACGCCATAGCATGCAGGGGTGGCACCATGGACTTGCCCTACAAGAGGGCCAATCTTCCTGAAGAGAGAAGGACCAGCAAACCAGAGCCTGATAAAAGCAAAAGGTTGCTGGAAGGATGAGGGACCCAAACTTTAGGGTTTTTGTTGATGAAAATTAGGGGCTCCGTATGTTGAAGAATTAGCCCTTGCTGAGAGCAAAATCAAACTGTTGGGGCAACCAGTCACCCGCCACTGGTGAAGACACATTTTACTGTACCCATCGGAGGCATTCCAACAAAATTTGAAAATTTCCCTGACAAAGGGGGCTAAGCTTCACCAACAATACATGGTGGCCATGGTCCCAGCTCTTCACCTGGCACTGCCCCTACAAGTATGAAACTTATGGGCCCTAGCTAAATGGTACCTTGAAATGATACCACAGAGCTATTAAAGGGAAAATGCAGTCACCCCAATTTGGATTAATGAAGTAGTCTACCCTGTTTCATGAGTGGCTCTTGAGAATCACGTGACTTTTTTCTCAGGTACTTGGAAGAGAAATAAGAAATTTGTGAGATTAAGTTGTTTCAAAAGTTTGGAGGGACTGCTTATGCCCTTAAGGCTTTTAAACTGAGTGAATAAATTTGGTTTATAAGGACAGGCTACACCAGACATGCACAGTAGAGTGTCAGTGACAGGGATAGAGCAGGAAATTGCAACTCCCTGGATGGACATTCTTCCATAATTGCAGACTCCAGTTTAACATGGAGTTCCTGCAGTAGTCTTTTCCTTTAAACCAAATTGTATTTACAGCCTAGTAGTACAAAGTATAAATGGCTGAAGTTTCAGGCTGTTTGATCAACCACTGGGGGTCACAGATGAGCATTACCTTGGCTCAGCCTCAGGGTCATAGTGGTCTTGCTGTGGTCACCCTCAGGATGGTAGATGAGTCTTGCTCAGGTCATTCATGCAACTTTATAAAACATTTATGAAAAACATTTGTCATCTTTTCCCATCCTTAAGGAAAGAGACTGATGGAAGTTACCCTCATCTGTCCAGTGGGCACCTTACCATATCTACATTTTTTTGTCCATTTTTTTTTTTTTTTGGAAGGGTTCTCAAGGGTCCTGGTGGTGGAAAAGTTTGCACTGCCCGCATGCAGTACTTGGGTTCCAATCCAGTGCTAAAATAGACGAGTTTTCACTGAGCACTCCACCTTTCATTCCATCTGGGCTTGCCATCAAAATTATTTCTAAAGGGGAATTTACATCGAATGCTACCCTCTGCACTGTGCCACACTTGGAAAAAGCCACACTTGGAAAATTTCATGTTAAATTTTTCTTCAAGCGCAGCACAGCATTGTGCAGTACAGCGAACTGTGTGATCCCCTCTTTACCAGACAAACCGTCCCCACTCTGGAATAAGTTACCTTCCAGTACAGCGCAATTAACTTTTGCTTTTGGATGGTCGATTGGGGAGCAGCTGTGGGTGTCTTCAGCGGTAGAAAATGACTTGGCAATTACGGTTCTGTGAGAGAGAGGTACACTACACTTGTTAAAGGCATTTTCCAGTGGCATTTCACAAGGGTCTCATGTGAAAGAAAAAAATTTCCAATTCGTGCCCTCCAAACCACGTAGCAATACTCTTTGCCTAACTCGAGATATCTCATATTAAAGAGTGCTTATTTTTGTCAAAAAATACCTCTAGTTCTCATCAAGGTCACAGATTGTTATGTAAAGTGGGCACATTGCCTCAGATTTCCTTTGTTTTTCTTTATAATGGAATGTCTGTTTGTCCTTGAAATTTGAAACTGTTGGAATGTTTGAATATGTTTCCATGTAGATTTAACACTAATCTACACCATATCTACGGTACAACAAAGTTGCTAAATATTCCCTACAGCGGCATTATTATCATAAAGAAATTCAATTCTTTGTCACATTAATGTGCCGCGATGACATCACAGATTTCCTATAATGCACTTCATCTTGAGAAAAAATTGCATTTCTTTGAAATTTTGTATGTTCCAAACACTACAAGCTACTGAGATGTGGTTTTCACCCCTTAAAAGAGAAAAAGTTTTCTGCATTTTTGAACTAACTGAATTTTGTCTGTGGAAAATCCCTTTAAAGTTGGAGGAGGGACTTAAAAGAAGCATTTTTTTTGAAAAATTTGAACAATTTGGATAAAGGGAATTGGCCCTTTTATGTTTAAATTTTTTACCATGATTAATTGGACTCCTTGGTCATACCTTGGTGATGTGGTTGACTACATGAAATACCCCACATACACAAAAGAATGGTGGGGTTTAAAACAAATAAAACCTTTTCAGTTGAGACAATACAGCATGGTATCACTGGCTCCAGTGATGAACTGTACTACATATAACACAGAAAACAACAAAGAGAATAGGTTTGAAAATATTAAATATCTACAGCTAACTTTTATTGAGAAAATAAATACAGCCAAAATTGTCTAATTGAACAGAACATGAACTTAGAAACCCCATTCATCTTTGTCATTCACAGCAAATGCATCTGATTACAGTCATTTGAAAGCCCCACAGCATGATGCGTTGTTCAGCAGACACTGGATGGCCTATTGGATTAAATTAACAGCTGTACAAATGGATGGACTCTACAACCAGTGAATGATTGATGTCTGTGCTTGTGATTGCATGTAAAGTGCTTAGTACTACAGTGTTTTTAAGCAAAACTTTACTAGAATGTTTAACAAATTCAGATGATTACTGTCTTTGTGGTGGGACTTGAGGATTATTAAAATAAAAAGCTGCATTAATAGCCCCACAACTTGAAACACAAGTCAACAGTATTCATAACACTAGCTGGTGAGTTCAAAAGTCCAATCCATTAATCAAGCACTAGCATTAAAGGGCATACTACAGTTGCCAATAGCAAACTACAAATGTAACACCTTTTATCAAAATTGTTCTACTTTATCCATTGGCTTACTCTCCTAAGATCTGCCACACGAGTCAAAGAAATGACTTTTTAATAGTTCAATAACATTTCCATGGGTTTGGGCGTAAATTTTTACTATTAAAGCTATTTAATTAAACTCCATTTTTAAAGAGTCCCAATGGCCAAGATTGAAGGGCGAGACCTAAGTAGGTACAGCCCTCATAGGAGGTTTCCTCCCTTAGAGCCAATAAGCCCCCGGTCCCAAAAAGATACAACTAACTGACTAAGTGAGATCACTTCAGCAAGGGTCTGTCATGCCTCGATCTGTTCTAGACTGCCTGAAAAGAACAGCTACTTTTCCAAAAGGGACAAAAACTTCAAAAGCAAACAGATATTACCGATAACCTTAGTAAAAAAAAGCCCATAAAGAGACCACTGATTCAGTTTCACAAAACCACTGGCACATAGGAAAGCATTTTAAAAAGGAGACAGGAAGTGATACCCTTGAAATTTTCCCTAATTGGCAAACCTGAAATGAATCTTGTCCTAAAAAGGACAATTTTTTGTCTGAAATTGACTCCTCTTCTTTGCTCAGGGGGCATCGCTGCCACCCAGACCCCTTCCCCATTTGCCTATGCATGCAACTGCATATGCCCTTTAATTTCTGATTCCAATTTTCATATCACATTTCATGGCTGAATGTCAGAATGATGAAATACAAACAGCAACACTTTGACCTGTTTTAAAATGCATATTGATTAGCATACTGTGGTTGATTCTGTCCACAATGGCTAGAGTTAAGAATCCCCAAGCAGAGACTCACCATAGATAAAGCATATCCCATAGACAAATATCTTTTTATATAATTAGCTACTCTTGCCCTACCTCTTACTCTGATGTAAACTATTTTGTATCTTCAATATTGTTGTGCACTTATATCTATTATTGCAGTATTGTTTTTTCTATGGTACACAGAGTGGAAGAATGAATTGTTCCCAATGTCAAGGACTATACAATTTTTTTTAAATAAATAATAAAAAGTACTGAAAATGCCTTTCGACAGTTCCAAATATTTGAAAGAAATTATGAAAAATATTTTAATATGTAATAAGGACAAAACTAGGTAATAATAGAATGTCACATTTAAAATACAGAAAATTTTATCCCTGTAAAATATTTGAATTATTCTTACAGCTGATAGACAAACTTGACAAACACTGCCTTTCCATTGGGTGTCTGACCCCATTCAAAGCACTTTTGTTAAACAAATCCTCTTTGCCAAGCAGCAGGCTTTGTTTACACTTAAACTTATTCTAGGTGCCCCCTTATTCCAATTTTCTATCCCAAACAACAGTTTGTTTTCCTGCCCCTCTAACCCCCACCACATCCTTCTGGTTAGGCTCCATATCCTGCCATGTTGTTCATACATCATAAATTACACAGACCATAAGGTCTGATGATAACCTAACCAAGAAAATTTAAAAATTAGAAACATGAATTCTTAAAACCCAAACTTAAATTCCACAAACCTATAAGTTTCATGTTACATTCAACAACATGATTACAATTTTTTCAGTCCCGCTGCAAAGAAAACAATCAGAATTGTGAATAACGCCAAAATCACATGACGGTAAGATCAAGACAATGACATTTATCTAAAAGGAACTTTTAACTTTTCCTTTCTGATGGAATGATAATAGTGCTATTGAAGGTGCTCCTTTATGGTTAATTTTCAGCTGCCTTTGAACAACCTGCAGAAATACCACCTGGATGTATGCACACAAATGCTGTCAAAGGGAGGGGAGGGGGTCTAGGGTACAAATAATAGTCCCTTACTAAATGTGAATGTTTTAGGTAGTTCAGATGAGACTATCAGTAATACATGTGCACAGAAGTTACAAAGTAACCAAAATATATTGTGATACTGCTACACATTGAGAAATGTGATACTGTAGGGCTTACTTTCATGAAAGGGCCTTCCCCCACCACAGGCTACCTTCAAACTGTTCTATATTTCCAGGACCATATGAGCCACATCCAACCTTTAAAACAAAAATACAATACACTAATAAAGCCCTGAAAAGTATAGGCAGCAAACTGACAGGAAATATCAGAAGATTAAATGGTGAAGGACATTCCTATTCTTAGGGACATTCTCAAAATTCACCTTCAAATCTTCTTAAAATTATGACCTGGTTTATCCAAGATTAGGTGAGGGTATTAAGGTGGAACATAACTTCGTGGCTGGACATGCCACTTCACAAGGAACACATAACAGTATATTTAAGTCCCTACTATTCTTTAATGACTTCTTTTATGACACAAAAAGGGACACCTGTTTCCCTATTGAAGTTCATATGATTACTACTTTGAGTTGAAAAATGATTTGAATTTACTTTCAGAAAGAAAATTTACAGGATGATATTTCCAGCATTAGAAATGACACAAAATATCCCAAATATATGTAGCACTTGTCCTCCTTCGAAAATGCAAATTGTTTGTAGTACTGACCTCAATTGGCATGTTTCTTTCGGGACAAATTTTGGGATTCACAATTTATAAAAGCTAGCCTCGAGTTGTGGACAACATTTACATGTTAAAATTCACAGATTTGAAAAGGTAAATTTCTTTAAACCTTAATTTCAAGATGTTGTTAAGAAAAGACAACTTGGTTGAAGTAAAAAATCAAGATGAAACATTTCACAATGCTCTGCTTGGAAGCTAGTAGAGATCTTTTCTTTCTACTTGTCATGCAAACACCAGTGTTATTGACACTGTCACAGTGTTACTAAAACTGGTGGCAGAGGTGGGAACGCTTCCTGGAATGAAAAACTGCCTGATTATACAATGAAACAAGGTCCAGCTTGTAAAAATAATAAATTAATGGATAACATTGCTTATGGAATGTTTTAAAGTGGACATTTCAATGTGAAAGGTCATTTTTATTTCATGAGTTGTACTGAATTTATTATGACATGTGTATTTAATCTTTGAATTTAACCAAACAATTGGCTACACATGACAACAGTAACTGTCAAGGAAATCACAGTATTTGACATGAAGCCATGTCTAGAATTGAGGCGGGTCATATGCCAGATCTAAGTAATAAGTGGGTGTGAAGCTAAATATTCCTATCATGCAATATAATTTAGCATTATGGGTAATATCCAGTTTATTTCACCTACTGCAATCCCCTTCTTGTGCTACTTCCTTCTTTAAGCCTCTTAATCTCCACACTGACAATTCAATCTTTGACATACAGTCTAATAGAAATTTGAGTTACACACCAGTGTTAGGGGAGATAGATTATTCTAACCTTCAGCTACTGAAAGATGAGAACAACAATGGGCCTATTCATAGTGTGAGTCAACTGTGTGCACAAGGTGAACAATGGCAATGACTTTCATCTGACAGTGGCCTTCAGACAGAATTGGCTAGCAGCCCTTACTAACACTGGTGGCAGAGGTGGGAATACTTCCTGCCTTAAATAATGTGCCAGATTTGTTGAGCTACTTGATCTGTCCTTCTTTTTGGATCATTTGAGTACTATGCAATGCTAACGTGAGGACTGGCAGGATCAAATGACTTGAGTTAATGCACCCTATCATGTGACAATGTCATATTTACATCATTTCAAGTGTTTTGTAAAAAAAGTACTTTCCATGACAAAAAAGGGAAAGTTGCGACCTAGTACGGGTTTAGAGAAGAAATGATATTACGACAGTTATCAGTTTGATGCAGTGTCATAGAACTTAAAGAATTGACATATAACAAAGCCTTACAACAAGTCGGACCCAGGCAATTTTTACTCTATGTTCTCAGAAATGCAGTGCCTGCTTTGCTTCAAAAATGCATAACCAGGTGACTTCTAATAGTCATACAAATGCTTGTTCTAATAACCCCAGCCTATGAAATCCAAAAGTGAGGTGAATGTTCCAATAAGTAAGTGAGCATTTCCCAAGATTTGTGGTCACTTGACTTGATTTCTGAACTCATATCATTTACAGTATATGTACATATAGTAACTTGCAATACCAGGGTATTCCTGGATTCTTGGCCAGGAACATGCAAAATATGGACTGGACTGGTGACTGGTTCAAGTCCACTTAATTGTAAGGCTTGCAAACATCGTTATTTTACAGAACAAACTCAGTTTATTAACTAGAAAACTATTTCAAAGCCTCCTGAAGAAACAGGTCTTAATACATGTTACATCCTATATGAAGTGCAGCATAACTGATAGCATTATTCACGGCCTCTGATTGATAATGACATAGTACTTCAATTTGTACATATTTTGTTGGAATGGAAGCATAGGTCTGAATATCATCTGTAAACATGCAGTTAAAATTGGAATTTGAAGGAAGAATGGAGATTCACTTGAACTATTAAACAAAATAAGATTAAGGTTTAACCTTGTTCACAAAATTTAATAGCAAGCTCAACACATCAAGCCATTTGAAATACATTGGTACAGTTTATTTAGGTACCATGTCACAAAAGCCAAACTGCACCTAAGAGATGTAGTGTTGTACAGTACCATTAACTGAATTTCATGTCTGTAGTTAGTTAGATGAGGTTTAACGGCCCAGTTTACAACCAATTGGTTCAAGTCGAGCCGGCCACAGCCTTTTTTCCAGTTGTGGCTCACTGGCTCCATGTCTGTAAAAAATAATTTCACAAGAAAGAGAGCCAAAGAGTCTCCCTCAAACAGAGTGGAGTATATAAAATGTGAAATTAAGAAAGATAAGGGACAGCACTTTAAAGTAGGCTAGCAATGAAGCTCTTAGTATAAAACTTGAAAATTTTGCAATGAAGCCCATTTTTAAGTCAAATTTTATGAATCATACAGGTGTGCAACTAGGCAAACAACTGGAACCTAATACTTCACACAGTATCTAGCTTCAAGCTAGTCAATCTTAAAAGGCAAACTGCATGAATTATAAGTTTTTCTATCTATAAATAAGCTCTAGAGCTTAAATAATGCAAAAACCCATAGCAATACATGCCAAGGCACTTTATACTAGCTGCATGGCAAAATGTACTATTACCATGGCAACATGTACAATGACCATGGCGACATATATGATTAATAACAACTGATCATGAACCATTCCTGTGAATGCGATTGGGCTATGATTTAAAAGTGTTACAGTTATGATTGGCTAGGTGGATTTATTAAGACTTGACACAAACCGTTGGAAATTGATGGCAACCTGCCACAATTGTCCCCTTGATGTTTGCCTTGGTGCCCATCTACAATAAATAAAGACAATGGTCAAGTTACTGTCAGTGCCCTTTCCCATTTTCTTATGTCAAGGCCAGATTTATCAGTTGCACTACCAATCCCTCAGAAGCTGCCTACTTGTGTGGGACACAAACAGGCAAAAGTGACAACATTAATTACATTAAACTTGTCACAATTCATTACTGATATCAACACCCTCTAAGTAATCACTGTCATTTCTTGATGGTAACTTTAAGGAACATTTGACTCTCACTAAAATTTATGTCAATAAAGTCAGGACCAAAACAGAAACAGAAAAGTGAGAAGATTTTGTAATTGATTTTCAAGAAAATCCAAACCTTTCCTATTTTATGCCCTTTCCCCCAAGCACCTTCATCTTACATGAAAGACATTTGAATATTTAGGAATTTACAATAAAGAACAAAAAATCCTACTGATAGATATATATGTACACCACACAAAATTCTTATTTTGAATGTTAAGAGGTAAAATCTGTTTATCTTTGAGATACAGTGTCTTGTGGGAGAATATGCCTCCCTCGTCATAAGAGCACATGGGTGAAGAAAGACATGCACGTTACACAGGTTATATTAGTTGCTATGGTTACATGATTAACAAACAAGAAAGCTGTCCTCAAAAAGAACAGTTTGTCCACTGATAAAAAGGCACAAGGAGTTTATACTTCATTTTCTTGAGTTGGCTATTAATGTACATCATAGTTTTCTCGTTTTTTTTTTTTTTTTTTTTACATATTTTACAGAGTACAGTATTTGAAAAATAAAATTCTGCTTCATCTTGACGGCATTCCTACAGTATACCCAATAAACCTTATGCAAATGATGTCACAGAACAGAAAATGTGCCCTCCAATTTGCAACTTACACCAATAAATGTAGAAAGGTAATTTGTGTACTGGTTGGATATTCTCAGTCTTCAACAAGCACTTACAAAGTGGAAGTCATGCCTGTAGTGTGCTTCATTATTTTGTTGCCAAAATGACGTCATATGACGCCAATGCGTAAGGTCTATTGATACAATAGAATACACTGAAAAAAGACGTTAAAGATAAAAAGGCAACAGTTGATTAACAACTCCTGTCATTGGTACAAGCTATTTGATGTTTCTCCAAGAAGAAACTAAAATGTTTATGCACAGCACACATTGTCTAAAATATCTATGCTGCTACTGGCAATTTTTGAAAACACATGTAAACAAGAGGAAAGGGGAGGGGGGAGGTAAAAACAGTCTCTTACCAGAAAATAAGAATGAAGGGTAATTCAGCATTTCATAAATGTTTCCTAGAGAATTTTATACCAAGGTTGCCATTATTTTAAGTTTTGGCAGTTCTTTCAACAGCAATGGTTCATTTGGACAGCTAAACCTATGTCAAAAATAACCACTCATGACAATTTTTCTCTAAAGGATTTGTCATTGCTGTAATCCCATGATTCTGTTCTACATTCATATCATGAACATTGGTCTCAACGTAGTTTACTTCTTTATTTCAACTGAATTTTTTTCTCCAAGAAAGAGAAATGTCAAAAAGCCAGTTATTGTAAATGCACCATAACACCCCTTGCATGATTTCTAAACTTCTGCAGAATGATGCCTGATATATGGCATTGTCAATAATAGCATGGTCTAAATGCCAAGTATTACCATAAAATTTAGGCGTGAACCACCCCTTGAAGCTTAAGTTTGGCGGCATTAAAATCAGTGGGTAGCTTAGAACATGTCTCCCAGTTTCATGTTTGCAATTGTGCAGTAAGAAACTTAGTAAAGTAAAAGTTATTCTACAAAGTAGCTTCTACAAGAAAATTTTCAAAGATACACTGTTTTCATTAGACAAAAACATCCCAACCTGTGGCCATACCAGGGAACCAAAAAAATGTTACTGAATATATTTAGAATTAGTTGGAAGGTTAGAATTTAGTTTAACTGCATCTAGATGTTGTAGTCTTACCCAGTCCCAGAGTCAGTTTTGTATTTGCATATCACATACTGACCACCTCATCCTTCACAAGTCCCTTCCCCATCACCCCCTCCCCCATCATTCTCCCTCCCCACATGCTAGACATGCGTTCCACTTCTCCCCTTCCAGATAGGTAAAATGGCAACTGGCCCTAAACATGTGGGAAATGTCCAAGAAACAATAACAAATTGCCAAGGAAATGGCAACCTGCTGGGCAGACTCTGCTTGAGCCCTCTGTTACATACTAAGAACATCTGCACTGACCTAAAAACATATTGTGCAGCTTGCTTCCTAAGTGCAGAAGACACTAAATAAAGACAACAGATGCACTGAAAATGAGAACAGCAAGGTACATAACATCAGGTTTGCAGTTCTGTCACCAACTGCCATCCTTACATATAAACTTCAACACCTTTTTTCCAAGTCTACTGTCTTTAGCCTCTAGAATGGCAGTGTTTCTTCAAAATGAACCCTTTGGTCTGATGAAGATAGTCTCAGAGTGGGAACGTTGCTTTCCTCTGTGTAATTGACTGTTTGTTGCTATAGGGGCCCTGCCTATGTGAGTGCTATGGGCTGTTTCACGAAGGGAAGACTGAATTCCATTCCCTGCTGTGCTTGAAGTGCCTGCAGCCGCATCTTCTCTTGATGTCTCTTTACGTGCAGAGCTAGATGGTCTGATCGTGAGAAACAACGTCCGCATATTTTACACTTGAAGGGTTTGGCCCCGGTATGTTTCCTGTAATGCCTTGTGAGTTCATCTGATCGGGCAAACCTCCAAAGACAACCAGGCCAAGAGCATAGGTAAGGTTTCTCTCCGGTATGTATCCTCTCGTGAGCTTTCAGATGCGATGACTTGGTATACACTTTGGTACATCCTGAAGAGGGCGAGACAAAAAAAAAATGGTATATTTAGGGATGGACTTCTAACAAGTTTAAGGCTGCATACTGAATGATCCTTAATTTTCATTTTTTGGGTTGGGTTAACAATGTTTTCTTTTTAACACTCTTGAGAGAATCAGTAGAAGTTCTTCACCAATGTCCCCGCTTTTTGCCCCTCTCTGAAATGTTGGAAATTTTGGTCATCGAGCAACAAGGTGCTTTGTACAAGACTTCTACATCTAAGGTTCTACTATGTATGTATGTATGTATGTATGTATGTATGTATGTATGCGTGTATGTATGTATGTATGTATGTATGTATGTATGT
>WURT03176849.1:0-10346 GCA_009936505.3 Holothuria glaberrima | reverse complement strand
TTATTATTATTATTATTATTATTATTATTATTATTATTATTTCCACAAGTAAACACGGCATAGGTTTGCACTGATCAAAACAAAACACCGACTGAAAAAGCTCCTACTGCACTTAAACTCAAAACAGATATTGCAAAGTTACCTGACTTGACCAGTTCAATTGACCCAGGAATAAAATGGGTATTTCCCCACAATAGGTTAAGTCTTTTCCTTTCCTGTAAGCCAACACAGAGTTGCTCCAGATTTTGTTATGAACCAAGAAGCTGTTCAATGAAGGGAGCTGCATGGAATCTTGACATAAATGCAGTTAGTTATCTCCAAGGTATAGTGATTACACAGGCCACTTGATCAAACAAACGATTGATATGTGTAAATGGGTCAGATTTCAAAACAGCCTGAATATTGGTATTTGCAAGTTGGCAACTGGACACACAACCAAGTACACTGTGCAGTGTATAAACACCTACCTGTCTAGCTGTGAACTCAGTCCTACTAAAACAGCTTAAAAACCAAACTTATGTATATCGAAATAGAAACAGGAAAGTAATAATGCTTTATTGACAAACAATCATACCAAAATTTCTGCCCGAAATCTCTACACATCAAAAGGCTGAAAACTTTTGTTGAAAACTTGACGCCATCTGCCCCATTTGATAACCTCACACATGTACTGTGTACAATGTGTGAGCTATTATCTAAATGGCTTTAATCTCTTATTAATGTCCGTTTATTTTAAATAGCGGTACATTCACATTTGCAAGGGGGAACGTTGCTGTCCTAATTCCTCGTGGTGGCGGAGCCAAGTAACATGCCAAATTTCAAAAAGTGGTGATGCCTCTTAATGGAGTATAAATACTTGCAGGAAATTTGCAAAGATACTGTGAACCAATTTTTTCTGCTTACTTCTGGCGAGCACAAGGGATGGTCTCATCTCCCATTTTTTATTTATTGCTGAAGAAACTTCAGGAAGTGTATCTGTGATCATTAAACTTTAAGACAACGAATACCCCCATTGAACCACATTCTAGGGTTCCCTTTTTCCAGATTGTTACCGGTACCGCCGAATAGTAAGCCGTATATGCTCTTCGATGCTCTAATGTGAAAGTTTCCCTTTGTTTTTTTTACTTGAAGATACTTCTCTCCACTAACAACAACATTAATGCCTGCTTGGCAGCATGCATTTTAATGTCCAGCACAAACCTTATGATCTGTAGTCCCCACTCACTCCCTCTCTTCATCACTAAATCGTTAGTGTGAGTAAGGCTGACAAATATGGTTAAATTCTGATTTTTATTTTTGTGGCCTGTTAAGTGCACATCCATTGCCATTTTTGCGACATTCAGATGTTTTATTTTAATGATCACAATCTATACTTTCCCTAAAGCCTCTGTGGGCTTTTCGCCATAGGCTCCAATGAAAGGTAGTCCCTGTACCCCACAGGGACCTCACAAGGGTCCTACAGTTGGCCCCGAGGCCCCACGAACACAGGGGAGCAATTTGAGTCACTACAAAGCCTTCGGAAGCGCTCAGTTCCTCATTTTGGTGTGCCCCTCCAAGTGAACTCTTGCCCCCCGGCCCCCTCTTTGAAAAGTCTGGCGATGCCGCTGCTTAACTGCCGGTGAAAAGTCCTGGTCAAAAAAAAGCATCCTACAGGATAACTTTGAACCGTGAATCTTTTTTGGGGTTTTTTACCACAATGGGGCTAGATAATACGTGACTAATTATCTAGGTTTTTTTCAAAATGCTTTAGACTTTTATTACATCGACCAAGGCAAAAATTCTGCAAGCTTCGGGTCGGTAAGAAGTTGTGGACTGAACTGAACACATTTTAAACTGCATCACAAAGAAATCTGGTCAGAATACAGCAGTTGTCATTTTACTACTTTTTAACATTAACTAGCACTACTCTATAGGCAAATTGGGGGTAGAGGGAGACTGGTTAGCTGAAACATAGTGGCGCATGTTGGAAAATTAAGAGAAATAAGCGTAGCAGACGGCCCGTAAATTGTACCCGACACATACGCCAAATTAAAGCATCTCTACTGGACGGGATGGACATAAGGAGCAATATATTCTCCAAATTCCCGGTCCGTGAAAACTTTCAAATTGAAACAAAGTACAAAAATATAGTTTAACCTTTAGCATATCAAAATTAAGTAATTAAATCGCACTATTTCAACTACATATTGCATCGCAAATTACAAATACAGAAAACAATAATTAGCTCTTTGGATTCACATAGATACACGCAATTGTTAATTGTACGCAATAGGACTATAAGTCCATGATGAAATAACTCAAGCACTGCAGCACACAACTGTCAGTACAACTTGCAGAAAAATACTGTAATAAGTAGAAAGAAACCTCATTTTTTAAAGTCCCCTCGACTCTCTGGCGAAGAGGCAAGGGGTGAAAAACCAAACAATACTCCAGAAAAAAGTCTGCTCCCAAAAGGAGCTACGTCTCCAAGAGAAAACTCAACTCAACATGACCAACCGAACGACCTGACGTGCAAAGTTTCCTTTAGACCGGCTGAATAGAACGGCCTTCACCAGTGAACTCCTCCGTCGTGATCACGGATACTCCAGGTACTGAACTTTTGCCAATATTTCCCAGCATACGAGTCTGCTAGGACTAAAAAACCTGGAAGAGGAAGCGGAACTTAAGACTTCACAGTTGACAAGTGACAACGGAAGAGGTCAACTATTAATGATCGACGCAACCTCGTATATGAATGTTCGAAATGCTTCATCGTTGAGCTGAACTCTAGAATTAGACAGCCTAGAGCTCAGAATACTTCTAACCGTTCTGATTTGCCTTTCCCAAAAACCGTCCATATGACTAGCTTGGGAAACATTGAATTACATCTCAACTTAGTCACAAATTCGTTTGGACAGAGATGTACGGGCTTTTTCATTATCGATTTCTTTCAGTGATTTTCTCAACTCATTTTGAGCACCAATGAAATTTGTACCATGGTCACTTCGTAATAGCTGCATTAAACCACGAAGAGCCGAAACTCTTCTAAAACCATTAAGGAAGGAATCTGTTGTTAAAGAATCTTTGCCACTAGAGAATTAAATCCTACAATATGATATCCATTTAATTTTACTTCACTGGCCGTTATACCACGACCTTGGTGTTCAACGACCTCATAAAAAATACTTCACAATCAATTCAGCAACACGACCCTTTGGTATAATGATAGGATGTCTAACACCATAACTCACATCTGCTTCACGAAGACGTCCCCCTACTCTAATAATACCCTGATCATCAAGTAGTGGATCTAACCTGAAGAAAGAGCTAGAGTTACGAATGTAAGAACCTTCTGACTTTACATTAAATAAGAACTTTCAACTCTTCACTAAATACATGAGCTTGAATTATTCGTATATCTTTCAGCTCACTCTTAGCCAACTCTTGCACATTGACAATTACATTTTTAAACTCTACTCTACAATTACGGAAAATAATCTCAAGTTGGCATTGCCAAGCATCTAAAATCGAATGCTTGCTGGCTGGTAGAGGTTGTGTTCCTGATATAATGGCAAGAAGGGATCTTCCTATGAAGATCATGACCCAATTGTCGAATGCAGATTACGATTTAGATCAATTGCCCTCCAAACTTTACTCTTAGATCTTGCTCTTACTAGCTCCCTGTATCTCAGACCTAAGGCAGTAGCTCTCTTTAGCCCGTAACAATGCGAAAAAAGTCAAATCGAGCTAACTCTAGAATGGGTCGGTAACTCTGAGATGACATTGCATTCCTCTTCTTGACCTCAGGGTCTTCTACAGATATCTTTTAATCCCATTCATTGAGAGATAGGTCTAATTGTCATAAGAAAGTTGACCTTACAAACCACTTGGTCAGATAACGCATCAGCCGTTAAGCCTCTGGATGCTCAATCAGCTGGATTTTCAGTGCCCTGTACAAATTTCTACGAGAAAGTGTAGTGTTATCATGAATACGTTGCACACGGTTTGCCACAAATGTATTAAGTCAACGTGCTTTGTTATTAATATAATCAAATACTACTTGACTATCAGACGAGAAGTACTCTTGCAAGTCTGGATATTCATGAACTTTCCTAAGTTTAGAACTCACTTTAACAGACAAAACTGCTGCTGACAATTCCTAACGAGGAATAGTTATTTTCCTACGGGGAACCACCCTCACCTTCTCAAGGGCAAGAGAACAACACACCACTCCGTCCGCACTCACTTAACGAAGATACGAGCACTTACCATAGCCCTGAGTGCTGGCATCTGAAAAATGAAGTAATTCTGCGAACACAACTGGGCCAAACTAGAAGACTTATAGCATCTTGGAATATGAAGCAACTGTAAATGATAAAAACCACTTCTCCATTTCTCTCCATTTTCATCCCAACCTACACGATCATGACACACACTTTGCAGAATTTGTCTACCGAGAAGCACAACTGGAGCTATAAGCTCTAGAGGATCATAAGTAGAGCTTACAGTGGACAAGATACCACGTCTAGATAAGGGGGTATCCTTAAGCTCCATCCTAATTTGAAGAGTGTCAGACTCGATGCACAATTGCGCTCCCAAGGCCCTCTCAATGGGCTGCTGACCGCTATTACGGCAAAAGTCAATACTGCTGCTGGTTGTTGCTCTATCCTCCTGGGGAAGTGAGTCCAGCAGTGATCTAGAATTCGAAATGAACGTGTGACATCTAACACGCCCTGCTTTCAGCATGTTTTTAGTTCTTATAATCAAATCAAGGGCCTCCTTTACAGATGATAGAGAGTTTAATCCGTCATCTACATCAAACTTCCTAAGCACAAATTGTACAGTGTCAGAACAAAACATTTTTTCGTGATCAGTCCAGGGAGGTATTAGTCAAAGTAACACCTCCTTGATCAGACACAAGGTGCTTTAATGTATAGTTTGCACAGTACGGTCATTCTGTACCCTGTAAGAGCTACCGAAAAATATCCACCCTCTCACCATAGGAAACAAAGGAGATCCCTCTTCTCTGGGTTAACTTTAAATTGGTGGAACATTGCCTCGATGTCGATGGGGAATGCAATATTTTCCTGTCTGAATCTGCATAAAATTCCAACAAGGATATATATCAAATTTGGGCCAGTTAAGAAATATTGGTTGAGTGAAGTTCCTTTAAATTTGTCTCCAAAGTAGAAGACTACCCGGATTTTGTTGGGCTTTTGGGGATGATAGACCCCATGATGAGGAATGTGATGAGGAATGTAATTAAGAAGATCCAATTTATTCAAATCCTCATATGGAACTTTTTCAACAAACCCCTTTGAAATATTGTTCTGCACAAAGACATTTTAGCATATGCTTGGTCTTTTTCGAATTTTCGCTTCAGCTGGTTCAAGGGATGTAAGGCTAAAGGTTTGTTTTTGATCAAGTTTACTTAAGCTTTCAATAGCAGTGGACGCATGTAATGGCCATCTTCCGTCTGAGGAATTCTATTTTTCAAAATAGACATAAATCTTTTATCTTCTTGGGATAGAGATTCATCTCCTAGTTCCCTGTCACTGAAGCCAATTTCCATTAGGTTGGCAATTTGAGCAGGAGTTACTACTTCCTTAATTATTGATCGAAAACGAATTTGAATTGCCCTGCTAGTTTTAGAATGCTCCGAATCAAGACCGGGTGAAGTCAAAATGAAATGACTAAATCCAAACTCATCACATTCGTTTACTTTTATGACTTCTTGGTTAAATATGCCTACCATACCCCACCCATCCGTATACAGTACTGGGCAAACGTTACATTCTCTTCCGACAAAAACCTTCCGGGGAACAAGAGCCTTGGGACAATTACAGCCTTTTAATAATCCTTCTTGCTTCATCATAGGTATTGCTTGTGAGCATTAAAAGATAACCAACGATGGCTTCCCTTGGTTGACCAGACAGATATGTTCATAAGAAATGAAAACTTTCATTGGGGTTATCCTTGTTTTCGAGTAGCAAATATACAGTTGATTTCCAAGCTGGGTACTTTAGGGGTCGCCTTCAAAAACACCTGAATCTGGTATCGGAAGCCTATTCAATGATACTTGCTCGGCCAAAACCTTTGCAAAGTTGTCTATCTGGGTAGCCGAATTTTTAGAACTTACAGTTTCAACGGTGCTTGTTTTAGATAAACCAGGTTTGTAAAATTTCTTTTTACCTAGGTGAGAGGCAACACTTTCTAGGGGTTTGCAGCCTGCAGATATCCTTGTGTATACTTAAGAACCTCATTAGGGAAGTTTCTCACTAAGCTTCTTGCATCACTTTGTAAGTGAACCTGAGTTCTAGCACCTACAAGCTGCATTTTGATCCTTTCAAATTCCTTCTCACACTTTTCAATGGCAGCAGGAGCCTTTGAAACACGACTGTACTTTGACAAACATGATTTTCGAGACGCGGTATCGTCTTTAGAAACAACGATGATATAATCAGATATTCTCTTGACCAAGGCTTGTGGTGAACCTCAAGCTCAAGCCTCTCAAACATATCATAATTTGAACCACTCATACCAACTTTGGAGAGCGATTGACCTAAATCGTAATATGCACCCGACAATTGGGTCATGATTTTCATAGCAAGATCCCTTTTTGCCATTATATCAGGAACACAACCTCTACCAGACAGCGTACACTCTATTTTAGAAGCTTGGCGACGCCAACTTGAGATTATTTTCGTAATTTTTGCTCTTTAATATCTAGCTGCCATTTTAATCCCTTTTGAGTCAAGGTCCTTTCCCTATTCAAAACACTACCATCAATGCTATTCCGTTCCCCATCTTCATCTATGGCAGGGAGATTGTCGAAATCATGTGGACTATTCATTGCTCAACATGGGTCTCCCTCAACATGTAGGTGCATACAACACAACTACTAGTATTGGTGTTAAGTAACTTACAACGTACTGTGCCTGTTAAGTACGTAGTTAGCACCGCAAACGTTAAGCCTATTATTACTGACTCTGCAAACCTAGGCTAACTTCGCATATAACGTACACATGATCCGATGGTAAAATATACGTGGTTGTTTTCTTTGTAAATATATCATACGGTACATACAATGAGTTATGTTGGCCGAAAAAGGCTCAGCTGGCTTCGATGGATATTTTCTTCAGATGAACGTATTCTTGCTAGGCTTGGCTTTATGTTTGGAACTCTGCCAGTAAGTAGGTTAGCCCAGAGATACACAAAGTTTAGACACAGTACAGTATATTGGCTAGACTGGAACCATAAATCAGGATAGAGGATAGAGGGCGGACTTCCCGAAGCAGCTGTGATCGCATGGGGACTTTGCCATTTTACTTGGAGGCAAAATAAGTCCCTACGCCGCTGTTGAGCTTACACTGAAACAAGTACACATTACACTAATTTTGATCAAAAACATGTCACAATCTTTTCTTGTAAGTGATCTGCATCAACCGGACGGAGAGGGAGTTTATTTGATTTGAATTGTAAGATTTTTATGATAATTTTATGTTTTATTGTCAATGAAGTAAAAATAAACACATCTTTTTTCACAGAGTTTGCACATTGGCTAGTCACAATGGAGCAGTAAAAGGCTGCTCTGGTATGAAAATTTTTGTGCAGGGTGCAGGTCATACTAGTTCTTATACCAGTCTTACCAGAGGCATTTGAACAAGACGGTCGCAGCATAGGCAGAAGCGGGCTGGGTTTACAGCTCCCAAAATTTTCAGGTAAATGTGTTTCTTTACAGAATTAGTAAGAAACGACCAAATTGTAAGAGTTCAAACGTCATAACCCCAAATGTTATGTAGGCCCTACGTAGGATACGTCACTTTAATCTTTGTAAAGGCGCATAGGCCAGAGCCACCATCGTAAGTATTTTTAAGTCTATCAACTTGGCGCAGTTGAAGTTGGGCTTACTAATACAGTAACAGACACAGTGACTACATGGTGTCATTCTTGTGTTTACTGTGTACACCAAACTGTACTGGTGGAGTGGGGCTTGCATCATATTTTAATCAGGGTCAGTGGTAAGGTTTTCATGACTGAAGTATCGTAATTCTAGAATAACCAGCTGCAGCACATGGAAGCTCCATTTAGAAAAACGTGTACTGTAGTACCCACTAATATTCAAGGAGTTGACCAGACAACCATTTACAGTACTGGTCCGTGCATAGTGTTACGTAACCAATTTAGGCTTGTTAAACAATAGCTTTCCACTTCCATTAGACTATGTCTAGCCTAGATTCTGAAAGCAGTTTTTAACTGCATGTTGCAAGTAAGTAAACAAAATATAAAGCAAACCAAAATATGATATGCGCTATAGCCAAACAGCACAAACATGAAAGTTCTAGAATTTATCAGATTTGATCCCCTAAAAGGTTGGGATCCTTTATGATTCTTTTTCCAGAATGAGTCTGGTTACAGCTTACCAGTTTAATTGCTTTCCCCTAGCAGAAATGAATATTGGTATGTATTTTATCTGTTTCAACAGTGATACATTTAGAGATGTTGAAAGCTGCTGACGGCGAAGCTCTTTCATGTACAGTATATATACCACCAGTTGTTTGAGGTCATCCACAACATTAGCCGGAAAAAGAACAGAGTGAAATGACTGCCAATTAACAAAGTCCAGACTCACTTCAGCTACGAACTTTCATTAGACCTTCAGTTCTCTTTTATAAAGCTGCAGCATTTTGAAAGAACATGATTATTTTGCTTCACTTACTCTACCTTAAAGAGCTCATTGAGTTGGACTGCTCGATTATTTTGTGATGAGTTAAAAGAAACCATTTCATGGCAATGCTTCTAATTAGTCTCATTACTCATGTATCACTCCCTACAGTTACAGAAAATATGAGTAGTTGTACTTTTTGTGGAGAAGGGTTGCATATGATTAATACCTAATGGTAAAAGTGTCTGGTCACGAATTTGTAATAAACAATTCTAATCACTAATTTGATTTGAGAAAAACTGAATAAGGGTGACAAAAATCATGAATTTAGTGAACCAACTCAATAAGCCCCTTAAACAGTTACATGGATATTACAATATTCAATGAGCCAAAGCGGTATAACTAAAGGTAGCAACATTGAAGCTGTCAGAGTCTCTGTTAATTACTGCATACTTTTACCAGTTTATCTGCCTCCTTTATTGAGATTGAAAGACTGCTCTCCTGGAGAGGGTGGGGCTACAGTATATAGTGTTTATGTGACTTTAGTTTCTGGATGGGGGACAGCTGCCTCATAGCCATCTATGTACACAATGGCTGTTGCTACCAGAGTTTGAAAGTGCCGCATCAGCATAGATAGTCTGTCGGTTTCTGATATTATTGCTTGCTTGTCTACTTGATACACTGTAGTAATAATCTTACCGAACATTTATGTTACCATATTTATTCTATGGAGTAGTTTATGCAAGATTTAACATTAATTCTTGCATTATGGTGACGCAACTAATGATTTTGTACATATTGGAATATGAGCTGTGATATTCCAACGTTCTTTCAGAGGCTTGAAAAGCCCATAGGTTTAGTGATTCCTTGCCGAAAGGGGATGTTCATCTCTCAAATTTACACTTCTTGACTACATCAATTTTACGATGCGTTCACAATTTCGCTCCTGCTGACCTCATATGACCTGTGAAACCCACCAAAACTTAAATAATGAAAACATTGACAAAAAACATGTCTTAGAAGAGATTTGTCTGTGCCTCCTCCCATGCAATGTCATGTTTAGTTTTTGACCACTGGTGACCTCAAATGACTTGTGACCGCCACCAAAAACAAAAGGGTTCCTCCTCTCAACATAACAGATCTATATACAAAGTATTAATGGCTTCTGTCCTTCCCATCTTCATGTAGTTGTTAGAGTATCTGTTTGCAAAAGATAAAATAAATAAAGCAAATAAATTTAGACTGATCAACTTTTCTGTCACGTCGGTTATTTCCAGTGTAGCAGTTCTACCCAGTCTGGGCTTATTCTTAAATGTATGCGGCTATGTTACACACTTTTTCCACACCTTTATATCCAGCTGATCTCCATATGATTCCCTATTCACTTTTTCAATGTTTCAGCTTGAGATCCTTACCGGGGCCGGATTTAGCTTGTGAAGGCCCGGGGCCAGAAATACATTGGGGCCCTTTCACGATTATAATATAATAATAATTTGTTCTTATATGGCGCTTACACTGAACGAAGTCAGTCTCAAAGCGCTTTACATTCCATTACCCCTGGTCATCGGTAAATCATCCCAGAGGCAATTCCTCCAGTGCGGAGCAGCTCTAACGGCTCTTCCCAGTCACAATTCACCTCACAGGTACCCATTTAACCCCTGGGTGGAGAGAAGCAATCGAGATAAAGCATCTTGCCCAAGGA
>WURT03176838.1:0-10347 GCA_009936505.3 Holothuria glaberrima | reverse complement strand
TGTTATTTTATTGAAAAAGCTTGGTAAATTTACAGAGTGGACAAATAAGGGGTTTGGTCCCTGAAAAACGGATGGAACAAGGTTTTGTTTGAAGTTTTTTCTCAGTTAATGCCATAATGTTCCATTTCTTTCAGTCACTTTTCAAATGCTATCTTAATGTGTTGGAAACATAATATAGTTTTGTGTTCATATTTGATCTTGAGAATTCTTGGTAAATTTTGCTTTTTGATCTCTGGTGAACCCAGATGACCTTTGGCTTCCACCATACAAAATGGATTTATTCTTCTTACTGTAAGGCATCCACATACGTACCAAGATTGAAGTCTTTCCAAGCTTCCTACTGTACCTTCATATACAGTTCCATGTTTACGAGATTTTCAGAAGAGTTTGACCCTTGTTGACCCCAAATCCTCTAACCTCCACTAACATACTGTAATAGCATTCAGATTCTTCTTCACAATATGTGACACGTGTGTATCAAGTTTGAGAACTGTCAGAGTTTCCCTTCTTGAGTGTTAACAAGCTAAGTCACAAACACACAAACACAAATGCACACCATCATGAATGCATGGGTTTCTCTTAACATCAAAACCAAAGGGGTGGGGGATTTGTACTGTACGAGGCTGTCAGTGCCCACTGTATTGCCATCTTTTTTTGGAGGCCGAGCAGAGCTTTTGTAGGGGCAGGATTTTGTTAGGGGGTGGCCACTATTTCAGGTGGATGCAATTTCACTCTGGGGGTGGACCTCCCTCCTAGAACCCCTCGTGGAAACACTGATATTACTGTAGAACATGATTTAAGTTGTACTTGCTTCCCCTACTTTTGCACTCTTTGGCATAGGACCCGGACTTCCTTGGCTTCCCATGGTGATGTTTTCTTCGGGTAGAGCTCTCTGTGGAAAGTCATGTTAAGGAAGTAGTAATATTTTTTCTTACTTTTTCTAAAAAGAAATTTCCATGTGTTGAACATTTCTATCGAGGCCAGGACCCTTTTTGTCCAAAATATTAGTTTCAGTCAATTCAGTGAATAAGTTGTGGTAAAAGAAGTGAAATTTTACTTGAATCCACAATGTAAATTAAATAAAGCTGCTAATCAGTTATACCACAGAAAGTGTTAGGATCATATGTGCGAAGGTATAGTGATTGATTTTCTTCAGCCCAGCTTTGCTTCCCATAGGGATGATTTTTTGTTCAGGTACAAGTCTCTGTGGAAAGTTTTGCAGTACTTTTGTACGTAGCTATTAGCTACATTTTCTCGCAATACATTACATAAAATTAGGGATGCACCAGATATCCGGTCCAGCCGGATAATGAAAAAATATCTGGTTCCAGTTCCGGCCGGATCTTTGAAGAAATCCGGCATGATTTTTCTCAAATTCTAGCTTGAAGTACCTCCATCATCAAAAGATAGAGGTTACTTCACAGATGAATTTAAAACCTTTCCAAAAGATTTCTGGCAATGTAACATAGCAGGAAATTGTCTAGTGTTGTGTAGGTAAGGCAATCCTGGTTCATTGTGGCTCTGACAGTGACACAACATCCATTGTTTGATGTTACAGCCACTTGATGCATTTATGTTATAATGTATGAATACTTACTGTAACAGTATTTAATTAATTGGAATATCACAGTCTCTGTCAATTATTCCTAGACAGTATGCACAAACTGAGTCACATTTATCAGAACATTTAAATTTACAACCACCATCAACATGAACAATGAAACTGATTTGGTTGTTTAGAACTTTGCAGTATATTAAGTAATCTTACTTTGTTAATTAATTTTCTGTCTGTATTATTCTGGTCTAAACCCTACAAAATAACATCAGCTTAGTTACCTACAGTGGGAGCCACTGTAACACTGTCATGAAGTCAACCACTGCTCCTCTGCCTTGACACCTCCATCCACCCACAGTGCTATTTTTTAATGTTTCTCTTTACAAGTGAAAAGATCCGGTTCCGGCCGGACTTTATCCGGCAGGATTTGAAATACTATCCGGCAAAATCCAAAACCAAAAATTTGGATCCGGTGCATCCCTACATAAAAGTGTACCTAAAGTCCAATATTCCAAAAATATATGTCACAAAGCTTGAAAAATGAATTCAAATGGTCCTACTCTTATCTCCACAGGACAGTCCTCAGCTGAGATATAAAATGTTGAAGCTTATTCACTCAATTTAAAATGGTAGATTGCACAATAATTTGTACTACTCAGATTACTTTCTTTGTTTGTCTTTGTTTTTTTGAAAACCATTCCACCTTGTCCCAAAATATGACCACTGTCTTCCTGTTATGGGGTGACTTGACTGTACAAGCCCTCTCCATACAACATACTACGTAAGAAAACAGTTACCCTTTTCAAAATTATATATTTTTTACTTCAAAAGGAAACAAAAGCATGTAATCTGAGTTGTACAAGAAGGACATTACAGATTACTGGGCACAGTACTTTTTCAATTAAGTGAATATCTTTCAACATTTTACATCTCTGCAAAGGAATAAGCCATGAATATGTGAGTTGGAGGTATGATTTAATTTCCAACCTCTAAAATATATATTCTTGTTCATCTAGACTTTAGGTACACTCCTGCAAAAGTTGATCATACATCAACATTCCTACCAAAGTGATATTAAGGGAAGGTAAAGGACGCCTTTGTGTAAAAACAAGATTTGCACAGGCTATGACATTAAGTTGTCTATGTATGGGTTTGAAAACGTGGGGTGATGACCACTGTGCACACATTATACTTCTACTTTTTCTGAAATGGCGGGTGCTTGAACACACCTAGGCTTGACCTTTTGAGCTGGTTCTTTCATGTCTTCTTTTTATGCTGTGGAAAATATAATGGTTTCAATAAGTTAAAATGCTTTGAAGTTGGCTATGTTAAGTATCTTTGAAAATTTCATGAAAGTTCTGTAATACTTTCAGATGTCTCACCACTTTATGATCCCTGGGGCAGGGGCCACAGAGCCAATTTTGAAGTGGGGGGGGTAATCATCAAAGCAGCCCAATATGTACAATATAATGAAAGCAGTTTTAGGCGCCCCAAAATGCCCATGGCAGAAAAATTGCTGCGGCTAAAGCCCCCGTAACTCCCCATCTCTGCGGTCCCTGTGGGTTTTCCTTTGCTTCCATTTTCCAACTCAAGGAGTCAGTGACAGTTTTTGGTTTTCAGAACAGTAATATCGACTACGACATGAAAACATGGAGTACCAAAAACATTACAATTAAACGACCAAATAAGCTTAATTACTACCATAGAACTACCAACGAATTTACCATCCATGGGGTATTTCGCTATGGGGATGTTCTGACCAGTGGCGGGGACGTTTTTGGTACCAGGACATTTTGACTGGTAAGCCAAATAGAACTAGCACTGTGCTTGAGGTTAAGCCTGTCAGGATGTACTAACTTTTGTCTCGGTCCCTACGATCATCATGGGTGGCAATATAGCTTGGGAAACAGTTGGCTCTGGAAGAGAAGGCTGCATGGACTGTTTCACAGGTTTTCCTTGCCTTGGGAAGTTTTCCCTGATTAAATCAGTTAGCTGATTGATGTGGTCGATAACAACATTTGGCACATTCTCTGCATGGGAAAAATGAAAATATGGCTACATTAAATAAACTTTCTTATACCTGATATCCTAGGGTAGTAGGTCAATGTTTCTACAATAGTTTATGAAAGAACCAGAAAGCCCAAATGCTTAGTGATTCCTTGCCAAAAAGGGGTGGTTTGTTGCACTCAGGGTCATCCCTCAAATTAATACTTCTTGACTAGGCTATATAATTTTTTACAACTTTTCATAATTTAACCTCTGGTGATCTCACTTGTGTCATTGCTACCTTGAGATATGGTGTTCATAAGCCCTTTACAAGGTTTTCACAGTTTAATCTGTGGTTACCTCAAATGACCTTTTACCTCCACCAAAGAACATAGGGTTCAGCATCTCAAAATGACAAATTTATATACCAAATATGAAGTGTCTGTAATTGCTATCTTGAGATATTGTGTTTCTGAGGATTTCGGTTTTTTACCTCCGGTGACCTCAAATGACCTTTGACCTCTACCAGAAACAATAGGGTTCTTCCTCTCAACATGACAAATCTATGTACCAAATATGAAAAATAGCGTGTTCGATTACTGGCCCAAGATAACTCGTGTCTGGCGTGATGACGTTCGATTAGCCTGTGACGTCAGCATTCGTGCTTACTCGCGCCTGGCCCAAGTGAGCGACCCCTCGAGTCGGTTACTAGGGGAAGTATCCCATCATGCTTTGGCAAAACATGGCAGCTAAACAAACAACATGCATCTGTGAACAATTTATAAGCATGTAAGTAGGCCTCTAGTTTGGCAAACATGAAACTTCTGACTTGTGAAAAGTGGTTGATATAGGAATGAGTAAAGTCATTCAAGTGCTATTTCTCGAGAATTTTCAAAAGGAGCATTGTTTCGAAGCAATGAACGTTCACAGTACAAGTGGACGTTTGTAGTACATTCGTACCGGAGTTTGCTACGCAGCTGAACGGCTCTGCCATTGGCTATTGTGAACCAACTTTTCCGATTCTTAGGGTAAAACGTTCGTTTATGCCACCCAACTGCGCATGACCATTGTATCCCAAGTCGGAAGCTCGAGTGAGCCAGGGTAAGCAAATCGAACACGCTAAAAGTGTCCTTCATTCCTATCTCAAGATATCGTGATTATAAGGTTTTTAATCTTTGACCTCTGGTGACCTCAAATGACCTTTGACTACCACCAAAAACAATAGGATTCTTCCTCTTAACATGACAAATCCATATATCAAATATGAAAAGCATTGGTCATTCCTATCTCGAGATCTTGCGATTACAAGGTTTTCGGTCTTCGACCTCTGGTAACCTCAAATGACCTTTGACCTCCAACAAAAAGAATAGGGTTCTTCCTCTCAATATGACAAATCCATATACCACATATGAAAAGTGTCGGTCATTCCTATCATGAGATATCGCGATTACAAGGTTTCGGTTTTTGACCTCTGGTGACCTCAAATGACCTTTAACCTCCATCAAAAACAACAGGGTTTTTCCTCTTAACATGTCCAATCTATATGGGTGATTTCGTAAATAAGGGAGCCAACTTATGACATTTGGGTAAAATTTCCAGTTCCATAATTAAAAGGCTAACTAGAAATTTTACCTTTTTCATATTATGTTTGGGTACAGAAAAAGGGCAAATCATGTCAAAAGTTTGAAAACAGTTATTCCTAACAATAGTTACGGTTCAAAATACGCTCATTTTTCCCAGTGTAAACGGGACACCGAAAACAGATTTTCTATATAATACTGAAAACCTAATTTAAGTCCTCTTAAAATAGATGTGCAAAGTTGTAGATGGTATGCTTTCTGATCTTCTATGGAATGGAAATGCACAAAATGAGGAGATTGGGTTGAGCTTGTGGAAAATGTACCCCTCAAAAGCGAGGCACCGTTTTGTGTCCCGTTTACCAAGTGAAACTTTCTTCTCAAAACTTAACTATGCACAGCTTTGTTGATTGGACCAACTTTGCAGTTTTAAATAGAGTCTACATGTACTTGGAAATTCATCAAGATACTCCTAAATATTTCAAGCACAATTGTAGTAAAATGACAAATTTATATTTGCAGTGGGACACCAAAAAATTACACATATGTTTTACACGGGAAATCTTTACTCTGCTCAGAGTGCTATTCCATTTTGCACAAACAGAATTAGTACAGATGCATATATTCCAAAACACTACTCAAATGCTTCCTAAAGGTGCGGCTACACATGCAACCGATCCGTCCCGATTCAAAAAGTCGCGGGGCTACAGATCAAACTAATTTATCGCCGATTATTCAATCGCCAACCATTGGATTCCCGACGAGAGCGGCTACATATACAACCAGATCGGGTACTTTTCTGGCTACATACAGTTGCCAATGCATTAGGAGAAGCATCATCATGACGAATTCTGGGGCCAGGATCGGAGGCGACTGTGCACCCAGAGGCGATAGATGCTAAAGGGCTGCAGGAGAGTTTGATAAATATGAGTAACCCCGTTTAACCAGAGATAAAAGATCATAAATAGTATCCTCTGAGCTCTCACACAAGTGTTTAAAATGGAGACAAAATGAAGTGGCAATCCATGTTAGCTGTTACATTACCTCCTAATGTGCACTACAAAGTTTGTACAGTGCCAGAAGTTATTTTAAACGGCCAGATACAAGGAAATGTCTCACAGATGATTTCCATGACTTCGGCTTCCTAGATTCTTATATCACGAAGTGGTCATACTGCACAATAGCACGCGATGAACTACTTTGATCTTTGTATCATGTCAGAACATTAGGCTACATGTTCGTCATATTTTTTGCTGCAAAAATTGCCGGGGAGGTCCTTCCGCCCAGTCTTAACGCCTACGGCGCCCGCTGGCTTCTTACTGTACTTCGCCACCACTAAGGGAGCGCCCCAAAGCCCCTCATCGCATTTGTCCTTACTTAAAGCTCAAGGTATGGTGTACAAGGTCCCGCCTATAGGCCTCATCAGTGAGGGATTTAGGGGTAACGCCCTGGTGGTAAAGTTAAGGGAGAAACTACAGGAAGCTCCGTAGTACCTACTACATTATGAGCATTAGAGTAAAACAGTCATCTACAAGGAGCACTGTTTAAGTAATAATGAGGTAATAATGAGACGGCGTATATAAAAGAGTAGCGAGCCGAGAAATGCCCCCCCCCCCGTGGCTACGGGCCCGATTTAAATCACCCCAGTGTAACCATTTTTTCTACCATAATTTGGGGCAATGATGGTTTTGCGCCATACTTTGGTTTGGGGCAGGTCCTCTTATTCCCTGCCATTGCCCCCTGATTCTAGGCCTACACAAAGGGGATAGGAGTGTTTCTACCAAGGGGAAGCTTGCTGCTACTGTATTGCCGACGCCTACATATGGCGAGTCGGCAACTCAAATGCGGGTACATATCCAACTGATTGGTGTACAGATTCGATTTTTGAATCTGCTACACGTCGGTGACAGATAAAAACTCGTCTGCGACAAGTCAGTAACTAGTTTTGGGGTATGTCACACATACAACTAATCGATCTTGGATCGGGAACATCACATCCCCGACCGTCGTGAGTCGGCTGTTTAACAGACTCACGACAAATTATTTGCATGTGTAGCCGCACCTTTAAGATACATATTAAAACCTATATTCAAGATCTAGGGGTTTTATACAGCTCATTGTAATAAGGAAAAACGCTTTACTAAATTGGTAAATGTCACGCCCTTGGTGTCCCATTTGCACTGGGAAAAAAATCAGTTTTTGGCCCATAATATCATAACGAGTTGTTGATATGTTTAGTACATTTTAGAATATATAAGGCACCGCTAAAGCTTGTGACTGAGACCATGCATCTCCCTCTACTTCAATGCTTAAATGCACTGCCAATTTGATGGTGAAATTATATCACCATGTAAAGTGGGACACCAAATCTAATGGCTCCCTTATTTATGGAATCACCCATATACCAAATATGAAAGTGTCGGTCATTCCTACCTTGAGATATTGCGACTACAAGGAGTGTCACAAACACACATACACACACATACACACGGCATCACCATCGCATAGATTCCTTGCCTGCCTACGTCAAGGAATCAAAAACAATTGAAGCAAGCTTTTTTTTCTTTTTTTCTCTTTTTTTTTTGGAAAGTATGGAAATATGTCTCGAAAGAATTGAGGTGGCAGTTGGGTCTTTCAAACAACTAGATGCTTGGTACCTATTCTTACCCTTAAATGCTAGCTTTTCTTCAAGAGCTTGGACCTTTTTCGCTCCTCGTGTAGTTCCTCCTCTAAGCGCATTACCCTATCACCTAAAGGCTCCAGTTTCATCAGATTTCTGTTCTCTTCTAGAACTTCAGACAGCGGTACGCCTACATCCAGAGGATCATCAATCAGGTTAGCAAAGCCAGCCAACATAGACATATTGTTAATTTCTTTCACCTGACGGGCACCAGTGTCGTTTATTTCTTCCTTTTTGGAATGTTTGTTAGTTGAAGCTGGAAAAAATTTGTTTGATGTAGTTTGTAAAATTTGCTTCATATTTCGTCTAAATGTGTTCATACAGTGCCTTACGCTCATGAATAAAAAAAGGCAGTGTGGTTAACTGTTTAGCGGGAAAGTCCGACATTTGGGGCAGCTTGCACATGCAACTTACAGTTTTCTTGGTATTTTTTATCCACTTATCTACAGCTACTTAAAAACGTAACATATAGTTCGCAATTCAAGAGAATAGTCTTCACATTCGCTTATTACAACAAACAACTAGTCAAGTGGGACTTCACCCTGACCGACTCTACACCCAGATATAATTGTGGTTATATTTTTTTTTAAATTGTGACTATGCTAACATCGACTTTTTGCACTCGTGCACGTGTGCCTCTCATTTTTCGGAACACGCGGCTGTCAGACCGTGCTGTCCGGTAAAGAAGTATGGTTGGCCATCGCACCCGTAACATGATAGAGCTTATGCGAAGCGATTTGATGCTTCGTGAAACCAATTTTCACCTACGCGAAGCCAAATTAAACACGCGCGTAGTCAAATTTAATATACGCGAAGGCGAGAAACAAACGTAGTATGGTTGGCCATCGCACCCATAACGCGATAGACGCTACGCGAAGCGATTTGACCCTTCGCGAAGCCAATTCTCACCTACGTGAAGCCAAATTTAACAAGCGGGTAGCCAAATTTAACATACACGTAGCCAAATTTTTGCAGCCCGCGAAGCTTGAGAGATAGTTCTCCCTGTTCGTTGACTGAAAATATTGCTTCGTGCTTCATGTACGACGTTATTATGGTTGGCCATGGCACCCATAACGGGATAGAGGCTGCGCGAAGCGATTTGATGCTTCGCAAAGCCAATTTTCAACGTAGTTAACAGACGCGGTATTCGTTATAACAGTAGGTAGGCCCGCGCGATGCATTTTGCGGTCGCCACAAATGAAGTAGTACAAATTGCAAATGTGGGACGTGGGTAGGCCTACGCGGCAGGCACAGAGCCACGGGGTTGGGTGGAACGTGCCCCCCCGACATTTTTCAATAAAAGGTCTTGCACTGAAGGAGGACAAATTTATTACGAGACCTTCACTGTGTAGACACAGCCTATCGGACTGCCAAGCGTGAAGTGTTTTGCTCCTATTTTTCAAAGAATTATTTTCAAAGGATATTTTCTTTTGCACGATCGATTGTACATACGTGTACGTGTAGGCCTGCGTGTGGGGCTTCATGTGTTTGGATCGTGGATTTTGTTGGGTAGGCCCTATTAGGTTTGGTTTGGGATTTTGTTTTGGGTCTGGTTTTCACCGTTAGGCAATCTTATGGGGCTTTTGCTCTCCTTTGCCCTTAACCTTGTTATGTTATGTTAAATACTTCCAAATGATCACTATGAACAACTCTATCGTAATATCTTTTGGCGATCACTGGATATAAAGTGGGCAATACTCAATTTAGTATGTAGACTCCCGAGTTAAATATTTTTGCTGAAGAATTTCAGAAATCTATCTAGCTCTACGTTGTACATTAAGTTTGACGTCCATTATGGCTGACGCTGTTGTTGTCACATGTATTTGTGACGTCAGTGAAGAACCTCTAGAGCCAGTGCCTTTATACAGTATGTGACCTTCGTAATTCTGTTAAAGTGCAATGCCTCGTACGTGTGCATTCTGCGTTTGTTTTCAATGAATTGCACGGTTGACAAACCTCTTACGTTTATGTATTTTATAATGAATGACAGTGTAGATCAAATTCCTAGTCCTCTTTCCACATCTCAGTTTATCTGTAAATGTGAACAGACTGCGTAGAAAATTACTATACTTCAAAAGCAGATAAGATAATAAACAAAAAACCAGCCGAAATAATTAAATGTTGAAAGGTGTTACCCACAGAGAATTTTGGAATCAACTGATTTGAATACTACTTTACTTTAACGTATCCCGCCAACTTCGAGCCAATCAGAGAGGCGAGTGGTTGTTTTTGTTTATTCGAGTATCATGTCACTTGTACACATGATAAAGGAACACAGCAAAGGCTAGACGCGGCATGCAATTTCAATATGCGTTACACAGTAGTACTGTACAATGTCGCCTCCCCCTGCGTACGCCACTGCCGTTTAGGGATTTGAATGTTCTCAGGCTCGTACGGCATTCTAGTAAAGTGTCATTTGAAACAATTGAAAAAAATTTGAATCGAATGGAAAACTTCATGATGATTTTGAAGTAAGCAGCGATCGTCATTTTCATTGTCAACTCTTTGAAGACCTGAGAATGAATGTTTGTGCAAGGTTATTATTTACC
>WURT03176783.1:0-10348 GCA_009936505.3 Holothuria glaberrima | reverse complement strand
ACACACACACAGGCCAACTTGACTAAATAGGTTCCTTTGCTAAAGCAAGGAACCAAAAATGCAGTAAAATAGTTGCAGCATTCATCATTTGTTCCCCCTAGGAGTGACCATATATGATATGTTATTAGGTGAAAGGTATGGGGATGCATGTCCATCCCCTTGTACCTTGGCCCTGTTCACTAAAAGTATGCCCAAGCTTTTAGACTTACTGATGTTGGCCCATTGCATCATAAATCAAACTGAAGCATGTATCTTTCTGAAGCAGTAACCTCAATTTGGTAAAATATTGCCATCTTCTGTGCATTTATACTGTTTTACTATTAGATTGGGGGAAATGTTGATAAAATAGGTATATTTTCATCAGATTTAAATGGTATGGTGTTTTTCAATGGGTTAAAGAGAACTGAAGACACTATCACTGGTTGAGCAATATGCATGGTGTTAAAGTCTGGGCGTAAAAAGTGAGACAGTTCTGAAGAATTTACTGATCAACCTCCTTGGAAAGGATCAGGTGAAGGTGGGAGTCATAATATTACATAAAACTGATGTACGGATATTTTATACCAAATAGTATGGATTAAATTCTGATGGAACCAGCTGTCAGGGTGAAAACCATCGTCCAACTCGGGGATTACATAGGCACAGTTTCATGTATTAAACTTGGCTGTACATACATAATTTGCGTGTGGATGTTTCATTCTCTGTTCTACAGCCCTTTTGTGAGGAAAGTTTTCAATTGATTGTGCATGTAACTTTTTCCTTTTTTAAATTGACCCCTCATACTAATAAATGCATTTGTCTTAACAGAAAACACAGACACCAAATTTCATTCCACTATTTATTGTTTTTTAAGCCATCAATGACAACTGTTCATATTCATAAAAATGGCCCTTTATTAATTAAGGTTCGTTGAATTTCAAATGAAATACAAACATGACTTCCAAAAATGAAAAAAAAAAGGAAGAAAAAAAAAGTGAACTTGAACAGTTCTATCACACTGTGATATTTACTATACATGCATTGTGGTGTACCTTGATAAATTCTGAAGACATAAAAGTGAATTCTACACTGTTGTCAGACAGAAGAAATGCATCCAATCTTCTAAGCTTATGAACAAAGATTTTACCCAGAATGCATTGAATGATACAAATTGCCAAAGTCTAAGCTCAACATTGGAGTGGTTTGATATGCATGTGTAGTATGATGCTTGCGTTAATACATGGACTCAAATTCTGTAACATGAACAGCATGAGCCTGTATGTTGGGACTTAAAAGGATATTAATGTTCAAAATATAAATTAGAAAAATATCTTGCTATTGTCACAAACCAATAAATTATTCAAATTTAATGAAACAGGAGTCTAGGTAATACAATGTCGTTTTGTTATGACTTGCCAACCAGCTACAGAATGAGATCCATTGAAAAAACATACTTTCAAAGATGAACCTTCAAATTGATTTCTGACGTAAGCAGTCACCAGACTTGTTGTGTGAGTATCACGTCACGAGTACAAAGTCCCTTCTCATAGGAATACAAGCTTTTACGTCAAGAGTGTGAGTACAAAAATTTTGCATGAGCACCGCTGCATAACTTTCAAAATCTAAGGGTGTAAGCACAAATCCGTTTTCATGGATGGAAGTTAGTCCAGAAGTTGAGAAGAAGCACATACTTCAAGCTTTAATACAAAGTAAAGCTTGTATTCAGTTTTTGATGATCAGTTTAACTCCTTTTGTTTTTACCTTGCATATTATTTCAATTACAGAAATCATACTCTCACTCCTAAATTGTAGGTATGTGTAAAACTTGCAATGTCAACAATGAAATAATAAAATGAATTTTCATGTTCAATGCACAAATGAACACATGCAGCCCTCAACATTTTTCAGCTGTGCAGTTAACCTTTAAGCTAGTATTGGCAATACTAACAGCTGCAAATAATATAAGACATCTTATTCTAAAATATGACAGAAACCTGCTGCCAGCGTAAACTGCCCTACCTCGAGAAATGATTACAACCTTTTCTACTAGGACAAACCACACCTTCATCAGATGTAAGTTAATCCCTCAAAACAAACATTTTGAAAATCTTATCAATTGTAACCCAGCTTACTGGTCAAAAGTTCTAATTACAAAATGGAGAGACTGTACAATTAATTACTAGACCCTTGCTTTGAACTTTCTATCCCCTTGAAATCAGTCTCTCACATGTGCAGTTAATCACTTGTCTGTTTGCCCATGAGGGGGGTCACATGACTCTTTAGGGTGTGACTTTTTGCCAAGTCCTGGAGGAGGGTGGGAAAGATGCAGTTCCATGGCTTGTGCACCTCTGGTTATATATGTGTTACTATAATTAGGGTTAACCTTTAAAAGCTTTGAAGATTTTGCACATATCCAAGAAATCAGCATTTCCCCATCTCCTTGGGGAGGGGTGGGGATGATGCAGCCCCTTGGCTTGGACATCAGCATTTATATTATATGTGGGATTATAATTAAGGTCTACCTTTTAAAGCTTGGAAGCCCCAAGCACCTGCTTTTACAGTTCACTTGTGTTTTAGCCTAGCCCTGGTGCCTACAAATAACCAAAACTATCTTCTGGACAGATACTTGGAAAAGTGGAGTAACGCTGGCAGATATCTCTCTCCATCACTTTTCCGACATCTGATCACAGGTGTGGGAAGGGTAAATATAACCACGCTAAAATGACCACCACTTTCCAAAACAAAAGGAACTCGCCATGCATCCCATTCTGCTCGTTACAACATTACCTCTTTTCACATATCACCCTCGTCTATGTATACATTTGTTTAAAAATATAAAATCATTCTTATCTCAGTCTAACTGGAATGAATGAAATAAAATTTAGCATGGCAATAGTTGTGAAAATATAAACCATTCCTTGACAAATACTACCCAGATTAGTTGGACTGCTTCTATTTCAAATGATGCTTATTTCAAGAAATAGGAAAGCATGTTATTATTTCAGATACAATATCATTGTGAGCAACATTGTAAACATCCACATAATACAACATGCAGTTTCCTAATAAATACTAACGTAGTGGTTCACTCATAATGCTGATGACCACAAGTGCAGTGATTAATGAAAAATGTAAAATCTGGCTTCTTGTTAAAAAAAAAACATGACCAACACATCACCTGCACAATTTCAGTGCCACAACCAAAAAAAAAAAAAAAAAATTCTACATAAACTATTTGTGATCATGTAATGTTCTCATAAACACCATATTCAGTACAGGCTGTATGCAACAAGTCCTTCGACAGTACAGGCTGCATGCAACAAGTCCCTCGACATCTTCAGAGCCTTTAATGACCTTCATGAAAACTTGTGATGGTAAAAACTTATAAATGTCGCAAATAAATTCCACAAAATTACTATGTTAGTTCTCACTAAAAGCTAACAGGGATATGAGTCAAATGCCTTTTTTCAAAAAATTTTCTGGGCCCCAATTCTTTATACAACAATTACAGCTGTCTGCCATTACATATGTTGGACTACTTTCCTACTTTCATCATTTATGGAACTAGAAACACTGTCACGAGATCAGTAGCTACGACATTTTACTGACAGAACCTTGAGTATTACAGTTTGTTGTCCTCACAATCAGTAGCTGCAACATTTTATACTAACAGAACCTTGAGTATTACAGTTTGTTGTCCTCACAATCAGTAGCTGCAACATTTTATACTGACAGAACCTTGAGTATTACAGTTTGTTGTCTGCACTATCAGTAGCTGCAACATTTTATACTGACAGAGCATTGAGTATTGTAGTTTTTTTTGTTCTCACAACCCTTGACCTTAGTATGTGTCAAACTCAAACAATAAAATACAGCATAAAGGCACAAAGCCAGACATACATTGTAAAAATTGTTATCAAATGTGCACTTTTGTGACTTAACACACAATGAGCACAACGAATGACGAATTAACGGCAATTTACTGACAATCAAAGGGTTATTAAGAATCTAAGCACACCTTACACCCTGGATAGATATCCCTTCATTAAAACAGAGAACTCTTTCTCATGAAAAAGAAAATATACCAAATGCCATTTCCGATAACACCCACACAAGGAAAGATGTGGGTACCTCTGATGGAAGTGTCATGTGACTTAAGACATTGTGTGTTCTTATAAAATGTTTTACATACACTGGGTCAGCTATATCTATCACACCTGTAAATGTCAGGGTTTATCCTCTACTAGTCTTGTAAGGTGAGCACAAACCCATGTGTGTGCTAGTAAAAAGTACTGCATTATCCCCAAAAGCGTAACTATAGATACCTGTATAAAATAGGAGTACAAATTTACCCATTCTCTCGTCGAGTACAAGCTGAGCAAATGTTGCCAGGTGAGAGTACAACTCTGCCATCCATTTGCATCAAAATGACAAGATAAATTTCCTGGAACAATCAAAATGATTGCAATCAACCTCATTCTGGTTCTGTGTACAACATCTGTACAGCTATAAATCTGAAGACAAAACCAAGGTTAACTTTGCACAAGATGAAGGAATGTAGAAACATTTTTTGGTAGTAAAGATGGATGCCAGTTCAAGCTATGAACAGCAAAATAGCCTCCCACCCCCCACAAAACTTGTTATATCCCTTTGCAAATTTAGTACCTTTGTGGTCAATTTCACATTGATGCAACATGCAAGTAGAAATTATCTTCCGAGACTGGAATTGGGGAAATACCACCCTCAGACACCCTCCCTATTCCCACTCCCAACTTTCTCCAATATTTGTGTTAAGACAGACCATTATCAGACATGAAAAAGAATGAAGTGCATACACTTTTTCTACTGTCAGTTTAGGTTGGCAAATATTTGTATCCTGACACAAGATCAAAATGACATCCATCCAGCTGTGTCAACCATTCATGGATATCACCCCCATGGATATGACCTCACACTACAGAAAGTGCGCCCTCTGCTAAGGTATGCACATATCATTACTGATTACAATTTACACCAACACAAATGCAGACGGCTAATTTTTGTATCGGTCAAATGTGCCCCTACGTCTACGTGCATGTGCAAAGGCTAAGTCATGCATACAGTGTGTGCAATCATATACCTTATCTGGCTAGCTCCATTGTTTGTCTGTTACCATGACGTCCACATGATGTCATTGCTTAAGTTCTATTTTGATTGTCATTGGAACAACTACTTATTTCCATTCACTTGATTCATGACATCAAAATGGAAATCATTATTTGTAGCATTTAATACAGCTGTGCCATCCTACACTGAATCTGAGCTCTACTCCCTCTCTTCTAACTTACTGTATAGTGGGAAATTTTCACAGGTATAATTTTCACGCTTTTCGCGACCAATTAACTAATTGCGAATTTAAGACCTGCCAAATATTTTAGTTACTCCGTACAAGACTATGCTGGTTGACGCAACAGCGAATTCTTTACTCCGCAAATGAGTGTACAAAGTACAGAACTGCGAAAAATCAGCTCGCAAAAATTACCTGCTATACAGTACTCTGCAATGAAGATCCATTGTGTAATACCAGGTTCATTTCCAGATTATCTCCCAAAACACAAAAATTCCATATTTTATCCCTTTCATTCTTCCAGTAAAGCTTAATGATTTCTCCTTTACATCAATGAGAAACAGTTTTTAAGGAATACCTCCAAAAGTTTTTCATGTATTAAACCACATACAGTTTGCACAAAGGTCACCATTCATCACTGAGCAAACATGAAAAACATTATGCGGTATGCTTTTCCCTTTAATACATACTGGCTCTTCATATAAACCTTACTCAAGGTGTTTCATCTATGCATTCATTTCACTATTCTGCTCTCAAAATGGTGACTGATATACCCTGGAATGAGGAGCATCGTGACTATATATCTCAACTCATATGCACTCATCATGAATTTCAAAAGTTTTCACTTTGTTCCTACAGTTACACTTTTCTTGTATGGTTAGAGCTCAACAGGCCTTGTGAGAGAATTTTTTGTAGGTTTGCAAACCCATCAATCCATAATTTTGTTGTACACAACTGCACATTTACAAATCCATGACCATAAATATGGTTCCATTGTAAAAATTGATAGTGTTTTCCTATTTTCTCCACCAAAAATTCAACAACCCCTCAAAAAGTTTAACCATTTTTTACTGGCAAATCACAAAACCTTCTTGTGACCATCACTTGTATCTTAACATTCATTTTAACATCCACACACATGCACAAGCTACTAAACAGTTTTCAGGGCTAGTCATATTTCAATTCATTTCATGTTTACAAACAAACCATGACAAAAATTCTTAAGCTAGGATTTATCTCATCTGATAATGTGTGTAACAGAAATTTCCACTTCTCACTTGCCTGTTTCCTGTTCACCATGGCAACAGGGTTTTCCTGTCAGTAATGTACCTTACCCAAACACATGCAAATTTGCACAAGGGCTATACCATCCATGTGCAACGTAATGTAACCATGGTCATTACAAGTCACACAGCATTAATGCAAGTAGTCTCAGTACTACTTCACTACCTCTATTCCTATTGTCTTTGTTATCCACCAGACTTGTTTTATGATTCACGTAATAATCAAAAGTTCCTTGGTTTCCCTAAAGAATTTGACAAGGTAATCCTGACTGCTAAAAAATGACCTGCTGGCAACCTCTACTTTTGACTTTGAGCATAAAGTTTGCCCTTACATTTCTATTCAAATCTTTGAACATTTTGTATACTTTTCCACCCAACATTCCAATCCCATCAGGCAAATTTTTACTCTGGTCCATTCACCTGGTATTTACTCTCATTTTCATTTAACCCACTCCCGTATTAAAAAAACATTGCACATATTCCTGTTTCCACATGGAAGGTTAGTTACTGATCCTCCAACTTAGAACTCTCTTGTAGCACCTTTTCTTTTCAAAATTCCACCTGCTTTCACATACTGAAAACAACTGACCCTACAAGTTTTTATTATTCAAACAAACATATGGACCACTCCAAAATACATTTTGAATGATGCACTTCCCATAGTTCAGCTCTGGATTGGGGTAGAGACAGAAATGTAAAACATGACATAAACACTGCTGAGATGAAATCTCTTGAGCACACAATAATGAGACAACAACTTCACATTGATGAGATATTTCTCATCACGAAGGAAGCAGGACCGACAATATCCATCAGAGATTGTCCTTCACAAGATGAATACTGCTCTCTAGCCAGTGAACTGGTTCAATAACATTGAGCATCCTTTAGCTGTGAAGTATATCCCTAATACAGTAAAGATACAACAACCCCCGACACATGATGACTGTACATTGAAGATAACAATCATCCATTGTTCTCTCACATGAACCACTTCCCATCAACCATACCCATTTGGTCCTTTCGTGCTCTGATATGAAGGTCCACATCTCCCGCAGAAAGACCAAAGTTTGAAATGCTGTAAACGTAGTAAACAGTCAGCTAGGCAGGCAGGCAGACAGGCAGGTTAGACAGGCCATTACACAGTAAAACAACTGGATGTGAAACCATTACGCCCATGGCACACCAATCTTGAAGTGAATCATACAAGGGCTACAAGAGGTGTTACAGAATAGAACAGCATCTGCAATATCTAGGTCGCTGCCGGCCATCTGAGGTGGGTGGCGTTGGGGGTGCAAAGTAGGCATGGACCATGACATTGGGTAGTTGTGACTAGTGAAAACAAAATTATAAAATAATGTTACACTTGATCAATTTTTAAAACAAGATATTGACAAAGAATGACTAAATGATAAAGTTACTTTGTTTTTCATCTACACAGTGGTATGCTTGTTGAGAACCGACTCACTAACTAGAATATGAAACCCTTGATAAAGGTGGGTTGTAATGTGACTATTTCAAAGATGTATACTTTTGAGGAGACAAAAACATAAAAAAGAGAGTATCTTTTGGGGAAAACCTCTGACAATCCTTTGACTTTCAAAGAACTGACATCATCTGTACTACTTCTAAGTATCTAATAGAAGAAACGGACTTCTAGTAATACTTCTTTTCTTACATTTAAAATTCAGAAGATGCTTAATCACTATTTGGCTTGAAAGAGAGATGGAGGGGACTTACTTGTAGTCTACGGATACCAGCTCGTGTGATGAGCTGACAGTCGTAGAGCTCTATCCTCTGAAGACCGTGACATCCCATCAGATGTTCCAGCGAGGCATCTGTTATTAATGGGCAATTGTCCAGTTCAATCACTTTGAGCACTTCGGTAGCACATGCACTAGTCCCTATGTGGCGTATTCCCTCATCAGTAATCAGTTCACAATGAGAAAGAGTCTGAAGAGAAATGGCCATTAATAAAATATTCCTGTCAATTTCCTACTTAAGATTATAGAGCTTGGAAAAGTTTGGAAGAGAAGTACCGATATATTTTTATGAGGTATGTATCTGTTCTAGGAAAGCTCTTCTCAACAACAGGTTTTTAACAAGGTGTGGCCTAGACAGAAGTCCAGTATTATTCATCTATTGCATGAGTTTTGGGACACACGAGTCACTTGGTTTATAACAATGATTCTGAAACTGTTTGAGGGTCAGGGCCAAATACAGAGGCAGAGCTAAGGTTTAGGGCCAGAGGGGGTGATCCTGGGTATCATTAATATAAGGGGGACTGCTAGTTGATTTCTAAGGGTCTGGTGACATGCCACCAAAAAGAGCTGTTTCACTTGTCAGTTGAACAATTAAGTCCTCTAACGAAGGATCCATTGGAATTATTTCAATGTTTTATCATTCTTAAAATATACCTCTTCATATTTTGATGGTTTCTGAAGTAACTCGTTGCCTATGCAAATATGATGATGTGGAGCGTTGCAAAGTAATAAGATTTCTATTGTTAACCCTATATAAATTATCTCTTAATTACTGATCAGATAGTTTACAATTTGGTGATTGATATCAAGATTTCTCGAGGAAACAATTTTAACTTTCGTAATAAACCCCTCTGGTGATAACAATGCTACCATGTCATTGAAATAACAGTACAAAAAACAAAGGCTAACACTAGCGATATATCTTATGTCCACCTTTCGATGTTACATATTCGCATATTTAGTTCATGTTTATTCACGACACAAGTGTGGAACAGAAGCTACCCTCTAAAATGGTCAGTATTTGATAGGTTTTAATGGCAATTGCAGCTATTTTCTGGATTTTTAATGCTTTTTACATCAAGTATCCAACTATGTAATTTTCATGTCACTAGACCCTTAAAGTATGCAAATGACATACACTATGAAGATTAGTTTTGTATGGGAATCTGTGGTGTGCAATTCTGAATATATACGGCTCCCAATACTACCAAATTCAATTTGCAATGCAGCATGTCTCATACAGTTCTATGGATGGCATTCAGGAGGGCAATGGAAAGGGAGGGGGTAGGGGGAATGGTAAGATGCAATTCAGCAATTTTCAAAAACTTCCTAGATATGGTATTCAAGGGGCATAGGAAGAGGGGGAGTTGACTTTCACTTTTATTTATCATTACTTTTTTGACAACATCACAGTTGCCAATGGTATTATTTTCTGCATTTTATCTTCCAATCACTCACTAGACACGTCTACTAGCAGAACATTTTATTCTGTTCCAATACATTTACAGATTTTCCCTTCCCACAAGGCCTGTTACATATAATTTTAAACCAGATATTTCCAGTGGCATTGCCAGGGGAGGGGGAAGTGCCCCCAAAGATTCCATTCCCCCCCCCAGTGAGATTTTGGGTATGACAAAAATTATGCACAAACAGATCATTTACTTAGATGTTGATATGACCCGCTATCACTTAATCACTCAAACATATGACTAAAATTGCACAAAATGTTCTCAAAACTAATTCTGCGGCACACTTCGCGCCCATCTATTTGTTAAACTGTATGAAGGACAGCCTTATTGGGAGATGTACTCCACAGCTATTGTTTCAACCCTTTACTTTCAAAAGCTGTGAGACTACTGGGGCCTTCACCTCTCCCTTCTATACAATTCCCACATCGATTATCTTTTAGCCAGACCTTATGTCTGAAAACTGTAAAAAATTGCCACTTTCGTTGCCTTCTTCATTGCACATTCAATAAATCTCAGTGCATAAAATTCAGAACATGATTCACTGTCCCCATTCCCCCCCCCCCCCCCAATCATTAAATGGTTAGTGCGAGAAAGGCTAACACAATGGTCAAATTGTGATTTATATTTTTGTGGTCTACCAGTGGCATACACAGAGGAGGCCATAGGGCCATTTTTTTTTTTTTTTTTTTGGTTCCTAAAAATACGTAAATTTTTTAACACAAATTTTACTTCAAAAGGTAGCATATGTGG
>WURT03176761.1:0-10349 GCA_009936505.3 Holothuria glaberrima | reverse complement strand
TGGTACATACAATTCAGTTAAGGCCTGCATCCTTTGTTCTGAGGATAACCATACATGTTTAGTAAGATCACAAATGCAGCAACACGTTAGTCCACACAATGCATGTTACCAGTGAATTTATTCGCAGATTAGGCCCCTGTAATCTCTTAACGATAGAGACGCAAGGCCGACAAAGTCATCAGATGTTTCAATATAACTTACGCGCGCTGAAAACTACACAGAATATTCATTAAGCTTACAGCAAAATCTCGAAAAACGGGAATTTGGCTCAGAAAAAACTACTCAAGCGTGAAATTCACGCTTTAATATGCATATATGAAAGGTAATAATGAGTTATCCTGTGTAGGTAAGACCATAGATTTCATTCAAGGTTTCAGTGGTCGCCGCCAGAAACCTTTGTATAAGTTGTAGCGTTACGGAGGCTATAGGCCTAGGTTATTAAACTTTAAAATTTAACCGTGTAAGAATCTTTTTCCTCTGAGGTTTCACGTAAGATTTGGAAACAAAAGCGTTTCTCAGAAATTGAACTCTTGGCAGGCCTTTTGACGTGAGTAGTATCAAACTATATAGCTGGCTGAGTATTATATATATATATATATATATTTATTTATATATATATATATATATACGTAATGGCCAAGCTAGGCCTGCTCTATATGCGCTATATGCGCCACGAAAGTCAGTCATATAGATACCTGCAGGTGATCTAAGTACAGTATAGTACGGTGTTATTGTATTCATCGGCCGATGATTTTGTTCCTTATTTACCGTACGGTTATCGTAGGATAACACACGGCCACCTGACAGAGGAGTTGAAGATTTTCATTGAGTATGAATGAATAAACTTTCAGTTTTAACCGTGTGTCAGGTTTGTGGTTACAAGTTTGTATCCCACAGGTTGTTTTTACAGGTTTACTGATTGATGTATGGGTATGTGTAATTGAACAGCCCCGTAGGTTGATTTTCAACATATGAGGTTTTTATTTGTATAAAATGTTATCAAGTATGGATACGTGTGTAGCGGATTGGACACTTTTAGTGGTTCTTAATTAGCAACATAATTTCACATGATGTAAGTGCAATTTTGACATTTTTTAAAACGTATTCTAAGTCGTATGTTCATTCATATAAGGGGTCACGGTCATTTTGACTTGACGTATGGTATTACAGGCATTTTCTGAACACTCATTGTAGCTGTTAGATCTTTCTAGTCAAGTGGCATTTAATATTGTAAAGCAATACTCCACAATTATTTTTTTGAATGTTTTAATTTTTCTAACTTATTAATGACTAACATTTTTCGATTATCTAGTTTGAATGTTCGAGAAGGTCTTCTACACTGTCACCGCTCGTGGCGACTTTTGGTTCAGATTCGTTTAGCGTGATAAATCATTGTAGGCTCTGTGCCTGACAAACGCCAAATTCTTTTGCAAATAAGATTTTCCAAAGAACTTCCCAGGGATCTCGCCATTGGCCATCGCCTTTTCTACTCCGCTGCACCATGTGAGTTTACCTCTGCTCCATCGATCGAGAGAAGCCTTACAAGACATGAAATTTTTTATGCGTTAGTGTAAACGGGCCACTGTAGCATAGAACAGATATAGCCCTACATACATAAAAACGTGGAGAAAACAAGTCTCCATAATCAAATCAATATATGTCCTTGCTCTAAGCTTTTAGATGTTTTGTTTTCATCATGCTGCTTACGTATGTTGTTGCCAATGTCAAATAACCTTGAAAGTACACATGACTAGAAAACGAAATAGAAAAGATTGTTACATGTTTTGTATTCAGTGTTTAGAAAGAATGTACGTGTTTGTTGAAATGTTAGTAGGAGCTAATGTATACAATGTGTGATGTACTTTATTCAGCCTGAATTTAATTAACATGATAAAAAATCAACAAGCCGAAGCACCGCAGTGGATGCAACCGTGCTCTGTGCTAAGTGCGGCTGCTCTGAACTTCGAAGACTAAAGATGTGATAGAAGCACTTCATGAACTTTCTAACTTTTAGAATTACGCCTTGCAAAATTGACACATTATCCTGTTATCGTACCGTTCGTTTACACCGCGCCTCCGGAAATTCCGAAATTTTCGGGGCAAATGTACATGTAAGCACATGTCAGTTCTTCGCCCAAAACCTAACGCAGCACTGAAATGCAAAGATTTCACGCCTATTGCGTCACTGTCCGACACAATTTTCTCTCCCGGATACAACTCCTTAACATGATCAACTTTGTTAAAAGCACCACATAAGTTTATGTTCACCAGCACTGAGTCATTCTTTACCTACTATTGTTAGTATTTTAACACCGCTTCCGTATTTCAATAGTTCACATGCATGAAATCCTTCACTCTAAAAATCAACCATTCTTTAGTCTCCTGTTCTAGTTTAGTGAGCATTAAAGGACATTTGGAGATAATTAAATGCTTCATTCTTATGTGTTTTCTACTGAGGTGGGCCAATAACAAATAACAATATACCCCCTCCGCACACACACACTTACACAAAAACACGTTGCCTTTCATGAGTAGCCGGTCGTCAGTATGGGAATTTCGTTCGTTTCCTTCTCCAGTTCACCCGACCTACAAAAAAAATGCTGCATCCGCCACCAAAAAGAGTATGTGGCCTGACCTAAATAATTTGACAGATTTACACATAGCTCTAGGCCGGGATTGATAAATTTCAACACATATCTCCCTCTCCGGCTCTCTCTCCTTCTCTCTGTGTGTGTCTCTCTCTCTTTCTACTTCTCTTAGTTTAAAGGTTGGTCATTGCATTTGATACACAATAGAAATAATACATGGCTTACTGTATTCGCTTGACAGACGGGGATTTTTTTCGCCGGTCCAGTATGTATTTAAGTTCTATCGTTCACGAAATGATTGCACGCAAAGAAATGGACTACGTTTTGGTAAACGTTTGGGCCAATAACAAATAACAATCTACCCCCCACCCACCCACACACACAAACTCACTCAAAAACACGTTGCCTTTCATGAGTAGCCGGTCGTCAGTATGGAAACTTCGTTCGTTTCCTTCGCTAGTTCACCCGAACTAGAAAAAATGCTCCATCCGCCACCGAAAAGAGTTTGTGGCCGCACCTTAATAATATAACACAGCCATTATGTAGATATATAGCTCTAGGGATTTGTAAATTTCAACACATATCTCTCTCTCCGGCTCTCTCTCTTTCTCTGTGTTTCTCCATGTGTCTTTCTGCTTCTCTTAGTTCAAAGATTGGTCATTGCATTTGATACACAATACGTATAACTTAACTTTACATATTCATAATTATTCCGTAGATTTATACACTTGAGTGTTACCATATGTGATAAGATATTGCCTCAAGTACCTAGGCTAAGTGATCTGACACCGAAGGAATTCAAGGAATCTAAGTTTGTGGTTTACGTCATGCATATATTGCCGAATGATAACATTAAAAGAATAATACATTCGAGCAGTAAAAATATACCACGGTGCCACAAACAAACACGTCTTTTAACAGATATAAAAACATGGTGCTTGAACATCAAACCATCAATTACAGGGACTTCTGTGAATATTAGTGCAAAAATATTGGACAAATTGTCGATGTCAGCCATTACACATTAGGAATAAACGACGCAGAATTTATCGCGTTTGCACTGTTACATATCATCCACACAAACGAAGGAAAGGCGCATCCTAAGTTGGCAGCAGTTTGGGCACGATCGAATCAACGTTTGTTTGCATCTAATAAAGATGGTTGACACATCAAACTAACCAGACCATAACAGAAAAGTATGCATTCTTCTTTCTTAGTGGTTTTGAAAGTTTAATTTATTTACAAAATAATTACGAAACGTTGTTATTGCTAGTTTTACGAGTCACAAATGGGAGACTGATAATATTTTCAACATTTTCAGCGTTGGAAAAAACTAACAGGTAAGACCAAGTAAAGTGTGTTATTTGAAAGTTGTAACCAAGCTCACACGCCTGTTCCTAAATTTTGACGATCCCATATCATCACAATTGTTACTGTTTGCTTGTAACGCCATGAATTTCTTAGAAAAAGGAAAGACAACTTGATGTTTTTGTCGAGTGGGAAGGTTAAAGAAAACTACAAGATTTAAAAAAAAAGAAAGGAGATAACAACAATATAAAGATAAACCTGTAAAATTCAACAGTTCAACACAGCTAGTCGTGTGATGTGGTATCTGGTGTTTACTGTAGTGGCAGACTCGATAAAATCAGCATGAGAGCGGGCATATCAGTCCATTAAGTTTGCATCCCTTCAGGTCGCAGCTAGGTGACCAGGTGACGGTACAATCGCTTTCAGTTTTCGCATTAAAGTTGTTCAGTATGACAGACATTTTAGACAAGAGTAATCACACAGGGTCTCTCTATAAAAAGGTAGTCAGTTTGTGACATCAGGAAAGTTTGAAATGACTACAACCTCTATTCTGGGATGTGCCTGAAATGTCAGTGCTTATTTAACTAAGTTACTCTTCTCTAGTTTCTACAGTACATACGTAATTCCACAAGTATTAAGCCTACGCGTGTAGTTTTACTGTAGTTTTCACTATTTTAATTCAAGCGTTGGTGGGATTAGCTTTACCTTTCTTGCAATCTAATGACAACTGTTACTACATTTAATCTGTTAATGGTCTGTGACTATTTTTTGTTCTAGACCTGACACTTACTAAAAGGCAGGAAATGTATTCATTTCATCATATGCCTAATTTAGCATGTTTCCTTTAAACGTCAAATAGCAAGCACTGAATTCATCGTCTCACATGCACTGTAAAACACACCATGCATATTTGAAAGGAATCTAATAAACAGAGACGCAAACATTTTGACCTTTAGTGAACCAAATTTAGTCAGATTTGAGCCAAGTCTAGTCAAAAGTCTGAAGAGATTCTGATGAGTTCCTTGGCCCTGCTGAAGTGAGAGAACATATTTAGTAACGGGTATATTAATGGGCTGGCATTGGCACTATGTACTTCCACCGTCAGTTGTACACTGTTTATCCTTATGTTAAATCTACTGAGAAAAGTGTAAACCTTAAGAAGAAGCGTAATCTCGTGGGTTTGGGGTTCATCATTCCAATGATATCACTCGTTGTCAAGGAAAGAAGACATTGCTAATTGTATTCGCTTCACAGATGATGACTTTTTTGTCGGTTTAGTGTGTATTCAAGGCTTATCATTCGCGAAACGAATAGCACGCGAAGAAATAGACCACGGTTTGGTATAATCCGTGTGATTTTACTGTGGCCCGTAAGGTATGTAATGGTGATTAGTCCGTAAAACTTGTGAACAATCCCTACAAATGGCATGTTTTAAAAAGAAGAGACGTTTAAATCCAAATTTTACCATCGGAATATGTGAACACAATTTGACAGAGCCCTAGCTCTTCGAATTTTAAATAGGAAATCCAACATACAAAAGGGTTATGAGTACTTTTAGTGATATTCAAGGTATAGGCTGACCTTAATTTCAGCTCGAGATCAACTCTACTTTTATTATGTCATTATATATATGACAGTCAAACACAGCTAGTTAGGTTTAGAACATAGCCAAACACTCGCCATCAAAGAAATTATATGTCATTTTTGTCACCATATGATGAGTTAAATCTTGATAAGGATCACATTTTGGTGAGTGCCAACTGTTCTGATCATACGAGCTCATTGCTGTGAGGTGTTTCATTTATTCTTCATGTTACTGGCATTCATGGTTCTTTTATGGTCTTTGTCCATACCATTAAAATATTGGGTTATGTTTTGTTTGCAGCGGTAAGGTCAAAGCCCACATGATACAGTATCTTTACTTAAACATGGCTCCGTTGCATGCCAACTTCAAGTTGACGTCACTTGAGAGTTGTTATTGTAATGAGACCAGAGTTGTAAAACACTGTCACTCATGTCACTCTTTTTCGTGGCAAGTCAAGTCAACTAGACTCATTTTAGCTACTCGAGTGAAGTCATAACTCGAGTCACTGTGTTATTTCAAAGGGGGAAATTCTGCCAGAATTTTTCAAGTCAGGCAATTTTGCAAGTTGTGACTCGAGTCATGACCTGATTACAACTAAATGAACGTGCAAATCTGTGTTAACGCTGTTTGAATTCCTGTAGTTGATTTAGACAAGTCAAGGTGTTGGGTGATGTGTGCATACAGGTTTGAAACAATTTTAGTCAGTTTAATTGTAAACGGCAACTCGTAAAGACCCTCTACATTCAGACTCCTGTATAATACCTCCATGAGATCCCTTTGTTTTCTTAGACTGTTTTCAAATAAAGAATAACATATTAGTCCATCGACGTGTACCCATTATTAGGACATTTCTTGTTACTGTATATTTCTCCCCTGAATTTGAACTTTTTATGTAATGCGCAGCCAACGCTACCTCACTACTGAGAATTATCATTGCGTTATTTCATTGCAGCGTATTACATAAATTTAAAAAAAGTTTTCTTTGTATCATGATGGTCAAAATACAATAATCCTCACAGGCGTGAATCCATATTAACAAATAACAGATTCTCAGCCAGTCTAAAGGCACAACCTGTGGCAGTTACAGCTAAACTAAAAAGTTGAGGTCATGCTTAAGTTAATTTTGCCGCTAGAATTTAGTTATCTGGCCTAAATTAATCAATATGCCTAATAACCTAAGAGTTTCGTGAGATGAGATTCGCGGACAGAAAATGAACAATTAATTTCGATCTAAAAAGGGAGTTTTAAACATGTTATCTTTTGTAAAATGATTTTATGACCACGACGGGTTAAAACTCAGTCAATTGTTGGATAATGTTACGTAACAAGGAGAGGCAAAAATAAATATGATTTAGACTGTCACTCGTTAAATAAACTTTGAAAAAGAATCCACTTTCGTGGGTATAAATTTGATCAGAAACTCTGGCAAACCTTCTCTTCAGGAACGTCAACAGCAGCTCAAAATAGTGTGTGTGTGGGTGTGTGTGGGTGGAGGCACAACCTTGAGTAGACCTGATTCAAGAGCGATTCGCGAATCTCTAGAAGTGAGGGATCCTCGGTGGACCTTATTATCCTGGAACAAAAACAAATGGATGTGTTGTGTAATCCGAGGCATCTTCCCACAATTTTAATCAATTCAATTGGCTGTTTACACCTTTTTGGAGTTGATTTTAATGAATCAGGTATCTTACAAGCTATGGAAACAAAGGTGTGCCTATCGTTTTTGCCAGGGTTTTGGACAAAAGTGTAGGGGTGGGGACAAGCTCCTCCACATTCAAAAGTGGGGAGGGCAATTCCCCCGTCCCCTATCTGTTGTCACCCATGCAACTCTCCTTTGTGTAGTGACATTGTTGCACAGTACATAAAACCCACATGACTTTACCTACATAAGCTTACTCATATAATATTTTTTATCTTTTCTGGGTTACACATTTCAGCAAGTACATCAGAAAATCATAACAATTACATCAAACAGAAAGAGTATCCACTAAATACCAAGCAGAAGGACCTTTTATTTAACTTTTACTTTAACATTCTACATGACAAAATAAATTAGTTGGTTAGCCTAGTAGCAGCAGCTCCTGGGTCACTCACTTTTTTTGACTTTCTAAGAAACTCATTGATTTAGGGACAGACGATTCGTCGAGTTATGTCTGCATGAAATAATTGTTTTTGGTTTAACTTTGGAAAAAATCCCAAATCATCGTTTTAGTGTTTTTTTTGCATAGATACCATACAGAAAGTCTCATCATGACGACCTCGTTTGTTTGATGATAATGTTAAATAACTGTTGCCAAGTTTGCTCTGTATAGTTTATTTTGTGTTTTTATGTTGCTACTGTCTCTTGAGAAGAAAGATCAATGCATAATGTATGAGAACAAAAGAATCTTGTTAATGGGAATGATGAGGCAGATATCGCCCTTCTGACGAATCCAGTCTGTACGGAAGTCATGGCATACGCCTGCTAAGGTAGGTACGTCGTTTATACAACCAACAATTTTCAAAGCTTTAATAATTAGCTGGGTAGCTTTATGGTAAGAAGATTAAATCACTTAATTGTATTTTAATGACGCAGGCTATACCAAAAGTAACGGAGAGAGAATATAATCTTGCTGAAATTCATGTATCACTATGGATTGAAGTCAATGCCTTTTTCAGTAAAAAGCATTTTCTGTTTGGTGACCAAATCTAATGTTTTCAAAAAAGTAGGGAAATTATCTTTCGGCAGTGAACACCCCATTTCAATAGCATCTTGCATTCGGAAGACAGAAACTTTTGAAGAAATGCTACATTTTCAGCTTCCGCAGTGCATGATTGGAAATCTGTGATGTCATTAGGGCTATTTGATTAGATGTAGCTTTTGTATTTCTTTATAATGTTTATATAACTATATCGAGTATTTCATACCTTTATTTGCTATACCATACGTATCCAGCAGTTTTACAGTATATCCAGCGATATCAAATTTCAATGGAAAAACTAGGTATCCAATTATAAGGAATAACCTAAGGAATCTGAGGCATTTGCTCACTTGGCATCACGTTCTGTGACCTTGAGGAAACCTGGAGGCATTTCTTGACAAAGGTAACCAATTTTCAAGAAAGGATATGATTTAGGAATAGAGTTTTGGCAGGGGTTTGGATGACATAAAATGAAATTCTTTATCTTTCATATAAGACCCCTGCAAAATGCCCCCAGACAACAAACGCCTTTAAACATAAAGAACACTGAATAAATACACGATTTGGGTTCATTGTCTTAGAATTTCTTTATTTGGGTAACAACGGTATTAAAAGCATCTTCAAAATCTGTACCCAAGCTGTCAATTTCAGGCTAGATTTGTAAACAATACTTGAATTTGCTTCTCTTAATATTAAAACTACGTCTTCTGTCCTTTGGGAAACAGCTTTTGATTGACAAGGTAAACAAACACAAGTTTTGGATTTCCCTTTATGCTAGATTCTGTCTCCCTTTATTACTTAAGTTGTGAGGTGGGTGGCTGGTGTTGTTTGGATTTTTCGTTCTAGGGCTTTTTGATATTACTGCATATATTTTTGCTATGGAATGTTTATATTTGTACAGTTTGTATTTGTATGTATTTTAACATATTATTTTTTGCATATCTATTGTATATTGTGTTTTCGCATGTTTGCTACTGGACGCAAAATTCCAGTCATTTATTGTGGAGGAAATATCTGATCTTGTCTCAGGCGCTACGCACTCTCGATAAGCTTCGCTCCCATTGTGCACCACCTCGTAATAATTTCTGGATCCGAAACTTTTCAAAATGTACAGTAGGCATCTAATGGCTTAAGTTCTTTACGGCAGGAATATCCCCTCTATTTAAGTCTAAATTGCGTCAAAAGTCTTGATACTCTAACATTCATGATAGTTTTAACCATTGTCTTCCCTTCATCCTCGTAAGAGGCAGAATTGTTGTTCCGCATATATCGAGTTATCACAGTATCATCAGCGTACTTGAGAACAAAACAGGCATTACTTTTACTTCATTTGGTATACAAACAAAGAAGATAAGGGATAAATAGCATCCCTGAGGGGCACCTGTAGTTAAAGACTGAACGTCAGAGCATTGGCCACTTATCTTAACAGATTGTGGTCTGTTTTTTTTAATCATCTATGATTCATAAGAGCAACCTACAAGTAACACCCATACCCGAGACTTTCGTCATTAATAATTAAAGGCGCTTGAAAATCCACAAATGTAACTCAAATAAAAGGATTTGACACTTCAAGGTGCCGGAAATCTTAAAAAAAAATAAGAGCAAATAGGAAAGCATCACCAACACCTCTTTTGGCTCTATAGGCGTATTGCATGGAACTTAAAATTACACTGCTCTCGTGAAACAAAGCCCTGCAGGTATTTTTTCAAGACATTTCATTATCTTAGAAGTAAGAGCTGCCGGTCGATAATCATTAAGGGTTGTGGCTGTACTTGATTTTGTCAAGGAGTGATTGCAGGCGTTTTCCAAATAAGTTGGATAAGACCCGCTTCAATTGTATCCTGAAATATTTCAGTGAACAGCAGAGCATATCTTAAACTCTACATCACATATGCGATCTGGCCCTCGGGCTTTATTAACCATTGAAAAAAGAGTTCTGTTTTCACTTACTGAGAAAATAACTCTGTTCTATTCATTACCCATTACCCGTACAAAAAACAGTGCATTAAGTGAAACTTGTTCATTATTTGAATCAATCGTATCGTATCTAGAGTAAAATATGTTGAATTCGTTTACAATATCAATGAAAGTGAAAGTGAAAGTGAAATCCACCGCGTGTTTGGTCTAGTGGTTAGAGCATCCGGCTCTCACGCGGGAGGCCCGGGTTCGATTCCTAGGTCGAGTCAT
>WURT03176749.1:0-27838 GCA_009936505.3 Holothuria glaberrima | reverse complement strand
GATAAATTTAAGCCCTTTGACAAATTAAAGACGCTGCAAGCATTACGCGACTCAGGGGCATAGGCTGGGATAATGGAAAAAAATTCTCAGGGAGATTTCAGATGAAAAATTAAAATCATTACTTAAAAAATAGGAATTCCTGGAGATATATTCAATGCAAATCTGGCATCAAATGCAGCACCATTTTGCATCTAGCCCACCCTCCGTATGCCAAAATTTTCCAAAGGGGAGGGGGACAACCCCTCACCTTAGACCCCTCCCCCGGGACGGCGATCAGTCATTATTTCATCCGCCCCGCTCCCTAAGATGAAATCCTGGCTACGCCGTTGGGCTCAGATATTCGGGCAAAAAAGTTGTGCCCAATCCCCCCAAATCAAAAAGGTCCCATACGCCTATGTTGATATCATTCACCTAGCAATGTTCATCATTCAAGTCACGTAATCCTTTAACAAGTGGCCTGCGCAGAACAATATTTTGATGTGTGGTTTGCGCCGCCAACACCTTTAGAGCAGGTAATATTAAACTCGAAACGACTGTTTAATTGGAACAGAAGAATAGAGTTATGCCCTTCCTTTACAAGATACCGCATGCAAATAAGTTGACAAGGTTTAGAAGTCTAACTTTTGTTACAACAATAGGACAGTTTCCCGAAGTGTCCTGAAATAAACAGATATAGATTCTCGTTCATATTTCGAGATAAAACCTTACTGACATAATTTCATGCGCGTCGCCGAGCGTCGAAATGTGCAATTATTTTTTATTTCTCTGATGACTGGCAATGTTGTGGCAATGGAAGAAAAACCCCAGTTTTACTGTAGATGTAGCAGACGACAAATCTCTTTTGTGCTAACTTCCTAACCCGGTGTAAGTCACATATAAAAGTCAAGAAAGGTACAAGCGACGGATTACTGAGTGACCTTGGCGGCACAAACTCCACTTCAAAGCGATGTATCTCCATCCAAATAACAGCTCCCTGGTCATACGCTTTATGCTTTCATAACGCAGAAACCTTTCGAATCGGGCCTACTGTTGTTTCTTTGTAAACACGATTTTTTTTTCGTGTCAATGATAAACATATAAGCAAGTCGGCCTGCGTATAGGCCTGATGTTCTTTAAATTATGAGATACATCGAGACATTTGATGGTGTAATTAAAGAGGTATTAAAATTAGCCTAAAATCACGAAATGCCTGCAGTAGTCAAAGAGATAAATCATCAAAATATCGCAAATAACTTCGAGGAGAATAACACAGACTCTGCGGGCTGGGGGTTGTAGAATATGCCCACGGTGTTTCCCGTCTGTCGTGAAAGACGACTAAAGGGAAGGACTTGCACCGTATTTGAACTGTATTTTGAAACCGCACTTGAACTTGAACCTTATTTGATACCGTATTTAAACTTTACTTTTTTATCTAGTTGACACTACGTAACACATTCGTGTTGATGTGTCCTTAAATCTTATCTAACTAACTAACTAAATAACATAGAATCGTGCACGCAAGTGACTTCAAGATGATTAAAAATGTCGAATAGCCCGCAAAGTAGGCAGTGCATGTGTGCATTTATACAACAAATCTCATATTACCTTTGCCCTATGAACACTACGATCATAATTTCGTGAAACTGATTTCAATTTAATGGAGTTTATAGTGCGTTAAACGATTTAAAGAACGCTTTAAGTATAATCTGTTTCTTCTTATACATGGATCGCGCGACGTAGCAATTTGGGTATTATAACCATCTTTCATCTAGCTTACTCGGAATGTAAAGAATCTTTATGATTTTGTATCTCGCAAGGATTCCATTTGACCTCTGAAATGCCCCTGTAACCAACGCAGCTGTAAAACGGTTCGAACGCTCTATAGGATTTAGTGAGTGGTTATTTATGTTGCAAGCAGACATCAACTTTGGGTAAGGTCTCCCCGCTCAATAGCTCTTCACCTTGAAATGTTCGATTGCCCAAAGTAAACCGTCAATTATAACCCATAAAAATTGGATGAATTTAGAAGTAGTATCATTCCATAACTACTGTAATGGGCGTTATCGCTAGTTGGGTATTACTTAACATAAAATGGAAGTGGACCTGTTGTTAAGTTTTTGAGAATTTCAGGTGATTTAGATCATTTTTTGTATTTTATGAATGAATGTGTAGATTTCGCTTTTTGGTCTGCTCTTAGGAGTTGCTGTACAGTCTTACAGTTTGTTCTCTTTTATCTTAATCCTTAACGGTTGCGCTATAGTGATTTGTTCATACCATGAAAAAACTTCTTAACTGAATGTAAGTCTAAATTTAAGGAGATCTGACAAAATATAAGCAAATGTTGAGGATCTTTTCGTGAAATTGGATTTTAAAATGTGGAAGTAATGCCACCACGCTTGTCTCGAATATCTTCGTCAGGCATGAAGTTGGGACCCTTTGTACGTAAACCAGTGCCTGATGATTTACACTTCTATATCAATGTACATTGATAAGTAGCCTTCTCTGGAATCCTAAGGGCAAATCTTGGACCGAGGAGCGGTGTGAGAGACTCAAAGACCGATTTGTAAACATTCATAATCAAACCGAAAACATAATGATACGGAAAGGAAAAACAGGATAGGTTGATTGCGTTTTCATCAGGGAGCGTATACGAAATCTTTATACTCCAAAGGAGGTACTAACCCATACATATGAAGGCTTCGTTATTTGGGAGGAGGCATGGGTGGTTTTATGAAATCCTCCTCGCTTGTATAGGTTTCCTTCAAATTACAGGGCAAATCCAGTTACCCAATTTGAATTTCTGATACGTTAAATTAGAATTGGATGTATTCTGAAAATTTTTTCCACATATCTTTGTTTGACAGTTTGAATCGATGCAAAGCCAAGCCCTTACACTTTTCATTAGTGAAAACCAATGTAGTCACAGCTGACTTCGTTTTGGCTAAACGGATACTTCACACATTTAATTATTGCTGTTAAGACTCATTGACATTGTATTTTTTTAAGGTGATATGCAGTATTTGGCTGGATTGCGTCGCCAAAATAGATTTTACTGCTTAATTTTGTCTATTTCAGTGTGCTGAATTCACAGAAGTGCCATTTTCAAGGCCATTCAGATGTCATTTGGAATTTCAAAATGGCAGACAATTTCCCATTATTTTCCCGTAGTAAATGTCCCTATTACACGGTTTGACTTTTTCCTTTTGTTAGATCACTTCTAATGTAGAGGAGCCGAAATAAAAGACAATTTATTTCCAACTGGGGTCTGGCAGCCAGTTTGGAATTACAAATGGCAGCAACACTGCGTATATTTGTTTATTAAAGAGGTTAATGTGAGATTCGTGAACCCAAGACACGAAGTGAAAGTGTGTACTGTTCATCTTATTATTTTGATTTTTAATCTCATCATTACACTTAAAGTCTCATCAATGTTTAGTTTGAAACATTTAAACTGAAACTGTGACTTTCACAGCCATTCATTTCAACCTAGGATTTCATAATTTTTACTTTGGAAACTAAACTTTCAAAGTGGCAATGTTAGTTTTGTCTCCTTGCTTTGACTTATAAGTCGAGCTTGTAATTTCCATAATTTTACTTTAATTTAATTTTTTTCTGAAATAGCCCAGAAATCACCATTTTCGGTTTTATCTTGATTACAAGTAATTGCTCTGACTTTAGAAATCACTGATTTCATGACTATTGCTCAAAATCTCGTTGAAACGATTTGAATAGTCAAACATTTAACTTTTAATTAACTTATTGTGAAATTGATTTTCATGCATCTAAATTTGAGTTTATTCATGTGACTTGTAATCTTTATTTTCTTTAAAATTTGAATTTTTGACCCACACTATTATTTTTCTTAACTTTCACTGGCATGTTTTTCGTTTATTCCACTTGGATTTACTTTTAAAGTCAATATTTTGACTTTTAGTCTCATCGTTTAGACTTAACATTCTTTTAGTTTGTTTTGAAAGTCACTTGAAGAGTCATATTTCAATCTGATTATTTTCAAATTTTAAAAAAACTTTAATGTTTTGACTAAAAATTTTTAAATTTCGTCGATTTGACTTTTATCATCAAATCTCTTACATTTGATCTCATTATTTTTACATTGGGTTCGTGCATTATATTATATTTATAATCATTGCCGCATCTTTATCCAATTTTAGATTTTAAAGCCAGCCATTATTGAATAACAGTGCCCTAAGGTTAGGCTATCGTCGCGTTATTATCCACCTTGGATTTTATGCTAATTATAGCTTTTCCCAAAGCAAGATGTCTACCCATTTTAGATATAATATGTAGGGGAATCACGATTAGAATCTCATTTTGATTTATCTAGATTCACCGAAAGTTTGGCTTGCATTTGTTGCACTAGTGAGCAACCACACACAGTCTGGGGCCATTTCGAATTCCACAATTGATGGCAGACCCCTGTTAAATATAAATACTTTCATTTAAGGTCCTCTACATAAGAAGTGGTAGAAACAATTGGAGAAAACGGTCTGATCCACCTCACATGAATATTTATTACTGTTATTGGAAAATAATGGAAAATGTCGACCATTTTTAAATGCAAAATGCTGGATGAAGAAGATCTTGAAAAATGGTACCTTATTTATTTACCTCATCACACTAAACTTGCTAAATTTCAAGTGTACCTAAAGTGTACCTAACTTTCAAAAATGTATGTTGCAAAGCTTGAAGATGCATCCAGATTATCCATCTTCCATTTTCACAGGACAATCCTGAGCTGAGACATAAGATGCTGAAGCTTACTCACACACACATTAATTTGTGATGTTATTCTTGTACTACTAAATTTACAGTCTTTGTTTTTCTTTGTCTTCTCCAAAGCCAATATGCACCTTGTGCCAAAATGTGATCACTGTCTTGCTATGAAAGTACCCCCTCCGTAGTACTTCCATGGTGTTACTACTATAGTGTGACTTAACTGTGTAAACCCTCTCCGAACAACATGCTATGCAAGAGACCAGTATTTTTTCAGGGTCATATAAATATCGTACTTTCAAAAGCAAACAAAAGCTGGTAATGCGAACTGTACAGGAAGGACATCACAAATTCAACATTTTAGGGAATAAATTTCAGCATTTTTATATCTCAGCAGCAGAGTAAGCTATGAAAATGGGAGTTGGATGAATGACATTCATTTTTCAACTTCTAAAATATATATTCTTGCAATTTTAGACTTCAGTTCCACTTTAAGTAATTATAATAATCCATTTTAGTAACACAATAAGCTGGATAACATTCATCCATTACTAAAAGGGGAAATAGGGAATGTAGCCCAGGAACTGATAGGATCAAACATGAACTGATGTGTCAGAGTCTGGGGTTTTTATAGCATTATCAACATTTAAAGTAGTCTGATCAAGTTACTTAGCACTCACTGGAACGCAATTAGCTCCCTACATCCATCATACTTCTCTCATCGTGCACACATATTGAACAACAGCTCTTTTCATATATGCTGTAAATAGGCCTACGTTGTTACTGGAGCGTAGGTAGATGTAATTAATGAACTCGCATTAAATGCATATTTAGTTGTAGGCTACTTTCCGTAAATACTACTTTGACTGTACTCGAATTTATTTAACAAGCAATTTGTCTCCGTTGGAATTTTATTGCGCTTCGGGAATGATTTCTTTTATGTTACTTCATGAAAGTGCAAGCTGTGACCCCGGCAGTATCGTATTATGTACGGTTCAGGTCAGCAAACTCATGAACACTATAAATATAGAAATTTATAGTGCCGTCAAGCTATACTTCATGCAAAACCCAGCGGTAAAGCAAATGGTATTAAGAAGAGGGATTCGATAAGGCAACACTTTAAGCATAATTTACAGTGGTAAAATGCGTAAGTCAAGGGGAACATCTCGATATTTTGGGTTGAGGAGTAGACGGAGAGGAAGTTTATCGTCCCTTTTCCAACAAATCTCCGCCAACGCATTACCATATGTAGCTCACAGTGGGATTACACAAATTTGTAAAGAGCATGCTGAGTAGTATGGTGCTCAACTGGTATATTTTCGAGAACCGATTTTCTAGACAAAAGAAACAACGGAGAAATCCTTTTCAACCTGATTAATTTTATACTACAGTAAATACGGATCTCTTTTCTTCTCATACATGTACGTGTAAACAACAGAATAAACTGAAGTGATCGACTGGACGAACAAACGAAACAACAGTCGAGCGAATAAATGGACATTTAGCAAAAAATGTACCTTACGTTGTTCTAGTCGATAGTTTTGTTTTGGGGGCGGGGTATGTAGCCAAGGGTGGCCGGGAAGGTAATCCCTTACAGTAACCTCCCCCCCCCCCAAGAAAAACCAAAAATTACAACTGTCACGATACATTTTAGCATATTTCAGTCCCTTTTAATCTCTCCCAGTGCCCGTGTTTCAGTACCTTGTGTGGCTATTTATGGGTCTGATACTGCTGGGATTTAAAATTTTGTCGGGGAGCCACATTTACATACCAGTACTAGTTTAATGGACATGTTTCGGCGAAAACAGGTATAAAATGTTTCCTTACATGTACAGTTGTACCGGGTAGCCTTGTAGCCTACTACAAATTAATGAGTAAAAACCCTTCGATCATCGTGCATAATTATTGACTTACCTCTGTTGAGTGCACCCGATCACCAACACCACCACCAAGAGAAGCGGATCGAGACAATCTGAACGGGTCTAAAGGGTGGGTGTGTGGGTAACAATTGCTATCGTACCGTACGCTTTAATGAACGCACCTAATGTACTCATCCACAACGGGTTTATAATGGGGTATGAGCTGATGAGTGTGCCCTTGAATTCGGCCTAGCTCAATACGCTTAGGAAAAAAACTTTCAAATGGCTTCTAGAATAAGATAATATGTTGTCTAATCAAGACATTTCCTGACATTTGCTATACAGTAACCATGATGCAGAGTGTTACATAAAGTCTGTATTTCTTTTGTTAATCTTTATATTATCTGATAAATTAATCAGCAATTAGTTTGATACCTATTTGATGAAGATATTTCAAGTAGTAAAAGCTACTTTCAAGATAATCACCTCAGGCCATGTCACCATTACAACAGCCCTTGGCCCGAACGAAGATAATACAAACAATAGATAACATAACACCATTTCATGAGTCCCACTTTCCACAAACTGGCATATGAAGTACATGTTTAAAGGGAAAATGCGTCATCCCTTTAGCAATTAGTGTAACCGGGTATCCTATTCATGAAGGTCTCTTTTTATCATGTGACAAAAAATTTACAATCATGCAGATTCTTCTTCTTTTACCTTAAATATTCAATGTCTATGTTTGAAAAGATGATAAAAGGTACTTGAAAGTGAAATAAAAGGAAATTTGAACTTTTTAGCAGATGGTTTAAAATAAATTTTGTGCCACTGGTTATTCCTTTTAATCTTGATATAAGTGCAAAAAGTAATTGTGTTGAAAAATAATCAATATTTGATGGATTTTGATGGGTATTGCGGCTATATTTTAAGCGTTTTTTATGCTTATTACATTTAATAGGCAGGTGTGACATCCACAGACCTTAAGCTCATAAAAAGTACGGCATCCGTGTTGTTGTTGATCCCACTGCACTTTCTTCAGGGAGACAAACCTACCCGACATGCTCTATTTTTTCTATGCTTAACAACTCGGAAACTTTAAATCACTCAACCGTGGATGGCTGCTGTTAATGGTAGCCTTTTCTGTCTCTAAAGGATAACTTACCTTCGACTCATCGATCATGACAAAAGAAGAGGCTTAGATTAACATTGATAGCCAAAGAAATGATAGGTTCCGTAGCTGATTAATTCAGATAAGGGAACCCGGTTGCCTCATAGGCGTAAAACCGGGGGATATGTCCTCCGTATGTCCTCCACACTTTTTGACAAGGGGGTGGCCTACTCAAATACCCCTCCCTTATATTTTTAAAAATATTACAAAATAGTGCACTGTGCATTAGTACGTTTGGTTTTCAAATAAATAAGTGTTGAATAGTGTAAAAAAGGTAAACAATCATTAAAAGGAAGGATTAAGCCAAAAATATATGTGAAAGAGGAACCAAATCTACGTGATTTGGTGAAACTTTCATTCAAATCGGACATGTAGTATATTCGAGATATCAGCAAATGAAGTTACTATGGGCTATTAGTGACCCAAACTGAGCTTGAAACAAGCAGGGGTTACATCACTATCTCTTATTAATGAGAAATGTTTTAATTTCTTTGTTTCTTCAGTCTGTCGTGTAGGGGTTGAGACTCCCCGAGGGTAATTGGAAGTTTGTAAAATTCACAAACCTCTCATGCATTCACATTCCGATAACATGGGATTATGGAAGAGAAAATTGGTTGTAAAGTTAAAGGAAAACAAAAGAATGCTCATTCATATGAGGGGATGACGTCATATGTGCTTGTTTCAAGTTCACTTTGTGTTGGAAGTGTGGTAGCTGTAACTACCAACATCTTGAGAACAACACATCGGATCGCAACGCAAATATCACCAGCTTAGGATAAGTCCATTCCTAATATATCTAAACTTGATTTAAGCTCAGCCCTTCCTTTAACTGAAATGAATTCAAAACCTCGTTTTTCTTTTTGTGCGCTTCGTGCGCAACCCATCGGGCATTGTTATCTGTTTATTTATGAATTACACGTCAGCTTGAGCGACATAAATTTTCAAATGCACTGAAATTCCTGTCACCACCTATCTTAAAGAACCACAAGCCAGCGTCTGCCACAAGCAGAAGCATATGTACCGTGTACCGGGGAAATCGCCAAGTGAAGGTTTCGGTGGGAAGGCTAGCACAAACTATCAACTGCTGAAAGGGCAAAGTGAATAATGAAGAATGGAAAGAAAACTTTTGTTGTGCATAGTGAAATAAAACCTTCTAAACTGTCTGTAAAATGCTATTTTTCGGCGGGGTTTCAGCTCACTCATCGTAGATTATGTTGAGTCATTGCTAATTCCTTTTAGACAGCTTAAGTATACCACTCTAAAAAGTTGAGTAATCAATTTCAATTGTTTATGCACAGTCACTAAATTGCTTAAGCCAGTACGGGGCTTTTGGTAGTAATATTAGCTATGAGTATGACATGCATAGCAACGGTAAATACAGGTTATACTGACTGCCCTAGGTCTTTTTGCCCGCCCGTCGGACGTGTATTGCTCCTGCACCCACACTGACTGCACTCACAATACCAACGTCCGCGAACTTTCGCAAGAATTCTTCGTCAAACTGCGTGAAAACTGTACTCTGTTAAGCATTCATACAATCACAACATTCCAAATTTATAAATATTTAACGAACAAACGACTAGATCAAGTCTGATTACCATACTGTTTCGAACGACAAATGCCAGTGAGGTTTTAGTGTGTGATTTTGTTCGCTTCGATCTCACACAATGTAGTCCCATTGACTTACTGTGTAAAAGTGAACGTTACAGCTGAAGACTTTCCGTATGTTATGAATATTCATATAATGAACCCAATCAAAAGTCGAGATGCAAAATCAAATTGGGCTCATGAATATATAGCGAAATTGGATGATCTCTGTCATTGTTCACAGGTGTTAGAGTATGTGCGTCAAAAGAGGAGTACATATTCGACACCTGCTATGAAGGTAATAGGTCTTTACCTTTGAACCAATTCCGCTAACAGAATCCTTGTCTTTTGCTTTTACTTGCACTTGTTACTTTGTGGTTTTGTGGTCTTGTATATAAATTGAGCACTTTCGTACTTTTTGTAGTGGTTGTGTCTCCCTTGCTGGCTTATCGGCTGTTGATTGTGTGCTCCGTGATGGCTCTCTTTAGCCTTTGGAGTTTTTTACTGAAGACTGAAGAACAATGAAACATAACAGGCTAGCATGGTCTAGCCTAGTCTTTATTGCTACGAGCAGGCTTCTGAACGAAGTGAGCTAGCTATACAGTTTAAGCTAGGCCTAGGCCTAATTACCGTTAGGCCTGCATAAGCACACCACAATGTCAACTACAATCTGTCTTCCATATCTTGCCCGTTTGTATACATTGGACTATTCTATTATATAATGGGTGGCTATGAGTGTGCACGTTCAGTGTGGCCATTGTGTGTAATAGGTAGTGTGTAACAGACATCATGTACGGGACCTTCGCGCTTAGGTAATGAGATTTTAACTACAAAACTCTGATAATTATGTTAAATTGTTTTAAACTGAACTGTATCGAATTACGAACTGTAGTTTCTTCTCTTTTCAACAGGCAAATTTCCAAGGTAACTCCAAAGTATATATGTGAAAGACACATTGTTACCCGACATGTTATAAATTGTTTAATAACGCTTCGAATAATATTTTAGTAAAAATATCATGTTACAAGTTGTTTTATACACTACGCCTCCGCTTCATACCCCTATGCTCCTATGCTGGGACACAAAAAAGCCATGGTACATATCACCAAAATTTTAATAGTTTCTACATAACTTAAGGCAGTGATGTTATACCAAACTTTCCGACAAATAATATATTTCGGATACATCCGAGCCGTCACGGTGGTATCAAAAATAGTTTAATAACATTCCGAATAATTTGTATGTTCCACATTGGTAGCTTGTGTATGGGTGTGGGCGTTGTCAAATAATTTCCACCATAATTATTCCATGATGCAACTTAATAACTAACATGATTATATAATCTTCGTGCCTGCCTGTGGAGAAACTTTCTTATTATCATTTGAATTAAGTTTTGTTGTTCATGTTTTGTAGTCGGCACAGTAATCAAATCTGTCGGTCATAACAACGTCTTTTGTGTTTGCCCAACAATTGGTTTTAATAAGTAATGATGGAGTCCACAATACGTACGCTACACGGATTAAATGTCGGATTGTGATGAGATGCTGCGACACTCCTGCCGATAATACAACATGTACTTCCCGGGGGCATCATTCACTCCGACCAATGGAGGGCATTCACCCACCAGACAGTGAACCACTCACTCCACTTCGTCGACCCCCAGACAGGTGTGCATACGCAGGCCATCGAGAGTTACTGGGCGAAGCCCAAGGCAGGAATGAAGAAATGTATGGGGATGAGACGGGAGCCGTTGCCGGCGTACTTGGACGAACAGATGTGGCGTCAGCGATACACAGCAGACCCGTTCGAGTCCATAATGGAACATGTCTCAGAACAATATCCTGTTTAAATCACGAGGGTCACGAGGGCCATCAATTAACTTGAATAGAGGCTCTCTTCTTCTGTGAACATGTTCTGTCTGTGTGATTTTTTTAAGTTAAATGAGTCTCCCTGTCCCGGGTCTTCAACTTCCAAGAAAAGTGCGTTAGCTTATTGCTGTCACGTAAAATGTCGGCAGCATGTACTGCATGTATCAACTGCACGTACGTCATACACTGGGCTGTGTGTTGTACCGTCCACTGTGAACCTTTCGTAGCGTAGAATTCCCTATAAACACAGCTAGCCAGAAGTTAGTTTCCTTCCTTTCAGCCTAATCTCTAAAACGATGTATGATATTTCAGAGATATATAATTTTACGTTCAATTCATCAAATTAAATTTTGTTTGAAGAACTGATCGAGATTCCTGTAAGCATGTTTGGAGAAAGTGAAAACATTTGCGTGGTTGTCCACTTTCTTTTAGCTTGAAGTTGTTCTCTACTCTCAAGAAATTAAACATGACGTCATAATAGAGTCCTTAGTCAGCTGGGAGAATTAAAATGTGATCTGTAAAATTTTGTCGAAAATTCAATGTTTTTGTCGATTCCGAGGCTATCGCCTCGGTCCGCTCAGCCTCTGTGATGACGTCATCGTCGGTCTCGAATCACATTTGAGACCGGGCACCCTCGCATTTGTCCCCCAATTAATGTCATTTTCAAATAGTGATATCTTATTAAGCCCCCCCCCCCGCCCCCGCGATAGGGCTCCAGCGTTTCCGCCATCATTCGGCATTTGAATTTGAACCCTCTCCTATGATAAAATTCTACAACAACGTCTTTTAAAGATAATTGTCACGTGCTTTTCCTGGGCATCACGTAATCGAACCCGGTCGGTACCGTGTTCACCAAACAAATATCCCGTTTGTCACGTTACAAGTGACCTCATACACAACTGTTTACAATCCTCAGGATCATCAAATTTACTGGTTGCACGTCCGACTTAGACCAACACGAGGTATAGTCAAATTATTTTCTGTGTTTTGTTAAGTGCTTACACAATTTCCTTTGAAAATACTCAAATATTTCATCGTAATGCCCAGTATTTTGTAAATAACCAGGGGACCCGGTGGTTTGCTCCTAGGCCCCAAGTAGGGATTGCCCCTTCGAACCCATTAATATACGAAAACGGTCCAATTGTCATTTTTGTGGTCTGTTTAGTAATTAATTGCTTCATTTTAATGCTTATAAATCTCTAACCATCCTTGAGCTTCAGGGGCGTTGCATTTGTACCCACCGGAGACCCCAAAGCGGGCCCTTGAACCTATTATGTCGGTGCAACCCCCTCCCCATCGAGGGTTTCAGAATAAATCGCCGCCAATAGGGATCACCACCCCCCCCCCATTTTTCCCACGAATTCTTGGATGCATAGGGCGTGCGTGGGGAACTCTCTCAAGGATCAGTCCATGGCGAACCGCCACAACTTTTCGTTCTTCCCTGTTCGCTGCCATTCGCCACCCAAAGTCGTGATGGTGGGACTGGGGCTTAAAGGAGAGTAATGCCCTGTAATCTGGACTGAAACCATTCACGTGGCTGTCTGTACACAGCTGCGCGTTATACAAACATTACACCTCATTGCTTTTGTCCCAGTTTTTGGCGGAGAAACTCAAATTTGTTTGTTCGTTTGTTTGTTTAGTAGCCAGTGTTTTTAAAGTTTTCAGAATCACTAGTGTGTAACAAAAACCTAAGGCACCATGAGTTATCCTGCGGTGAAAATTATTCGTCATCCTTGGAAAAAAAAGATAAAACGAGATTTACCTTCCTAAGTGAAACACATACTGTTCATGATGCGGAGACATACAAAACACCTGGCTTTTTGCGGCACAGCGGAATCGCCCTTATTTTCCGTGACTTCACTCTTTAAATTCACACCGATATACTGTGGCAGGGTTCTCCCTTTCTTCCAATTGTATGGTGGTTTACCAGGAGGGGGGTAGGACCTTGCTGATATTCAGCATGACATCTGTTCGTCTCTAATTTTAGTTTGGCATGGGGCTCTTTTCAAATATTTTGTAATCCAGCCCCCTCCTCAAACGTTAACGGAGCTATTGAGAGTTTCCTAAGGGCTAGTTTAGTTCTTTTTCGTAGGTAAAGATTGTGAAGGGAAGGAGGGCTGTTTTCGCAATGTGTAGTATATTTTTGCCCTCCTCGTCGTCTCTTACAAGGGCGATTTTAGTTGCTGCCGGAGAGAATAGCCCGTCACCCTGATGTATTCTGTACATTAATCGGAACCTCTACAGAAGGAATGGCAGCTGCCGTAAAATTTCCAGCGCTCATGTTTAAAATTCATAAAAATTAAAAAAGTGCCAGGTTTTAATAGTCTATACCTTCTGCAAAAAGTGCTCTTAAAATACTGTTAAATTGGAAATTTCATTTACGAAAACGCTGCGGCCTCTAAAGGGCCCTTGGAACACCGAACAGAGGTTCTGCTCCCTCCAACCCTGTTAGATAATTAACATCTACACCAAATGGCTCTGCTGTACGCAAATATTTTTCCCACTTCGATATGGAGAAAATCATGGCAATGGGCTTCTGCCATGTCATTTCTCCCAAATGACAGTTTCTTTACATATTTTTGTAATTCTGACACAGGATTATGAAAGAATACGTCAAATATCCCTCGGGGGTGTAACCCTAATCTATATTTTAACCCTAACCATTATTTTGAAACAATTTTCAAAATTCCTGAAAATTCGAAATGGACAAATAGAAGTTTTCACCTTTCCTTAGCATTTGTCAGAATATCGCTCGATTTTATAGAGGGCGTTACTCTTTTATCAGCGTTAGAGTTCCTATATACGAACCCTAATCAGCGTCAAATTTACATCATACGAATTAAAGGGAGAACGACGTCTCGGATCTAGGCTGAAGCCATTGATTTGGCTCTCTATACGGCAACAAAACAACGGGGAGTAATACAAACATCACGTCGTTGCTTTTGCCCTACTGCTCTAGGTATTTTCGGAGAAACTACAAGTTTTCAAGATGGGATTACAAACGAAACACTTAACTACTGACTTGTCACCAATAGAGCTGTTTTCACTTGGCAGTTAAAGACTAAAATCCCACAACGAAAGATCCACTGGAATTATTTCAATATTTTTATCGTTCTTGAGTTATAGCTCTTCAAAGTTTAATGGTGTCCGGAGAAACTTATTGCCTATGCAAAAATAATGTTAAAGTTTCTTTTATTAACCCTATATTAATCATCTATTAATAACTAATCAGATAATAGACAGTTTGGTAAGTGATGTTAATATTTTTCAAGAAAACAAATTTAACTTTCATAATAAATCCATCAGGGGATAACAGTGATACAAGTGTCCTTGAAATAAAAGTTGGAGTAACAATGGATAACACTAACCATACCTGGTGAGCCCATCTTTCGGTGTCACAAATTTGCATATTTAGCTCATGCTTATTAATGATGCAAGTGAAGAATAGAAATTACCATGTAAAGTGGTCAATATTTAATGGGTTTTGATGGGAATTTTAGGCTATTTTCTGCATTTTTAATGCATTGTTCATTAAAAATCCAACTATGTAATTTACATGTCACTAGACCTTTAAGGCACCATGACTCATTACTGTTGTGAGAATTACCCCCCATTTTTTGGAAGAGCGGATAAAATGACATGTAACCTGCGAATTTGAATGTACACAAGCTGTACATATGAGACGCTCCGATTAACCAGTTTTTGCCCTCCACCTGAAGCGCCCTTACAATTTTCGTGGTTTCACTGGTTATTTTTGTATGATTTTATATGCATTTTAAGATCAGCAAGACGGCAGCGTCACTTACAAAAACTAACTAAGAACAAGCTGTGGTTCTTTTGCTATAGTATGATGCACATAGCCCCTGTATTAATTGCCTGTCACTCTAGTGTAATTGATGGTAGCCCTGTGCAAGCTTCTTAAAAAGTATGCACGCTTGTAATATTGCTATATTACGAAATGCCCCCTGATGCAGAACCGGCGAAGCCTCGTTTCATCTGAGATGTTTATAAGAGAGGATTCATCAACTATGAAGGTCACATCGACGTTAGTTATCAATAATAATTACATCTCATCGGAGCCTTGTCACTTTGCGACTGCAGTTTTCTCATTACTAATGTAAAGTGATCAAGAAAAACCGGTTCTGTGAACTAACAACGCCCTTGACAGTCATCCTTTGGACGGGAAAATTCCGGGAAAAAGTGAAAACTTGATCTACTTTCAAAGAATGGGATTGACGTCATCGTGCACAAAATCAAACCTTTATCTCATTAATCGAAGTTACGCTGCATTTGTACAAATAAAGAGTTCAAACGATTTCTTACCTGATTTTTCTTAATTATTTTCTTTACAAATCAATAAATACACTCAGTTGTAAACGCCTGAGAGTTTCTTTTAAGTATGCACATTCATCTTATCACAAACTCTTTTGGAAACGCTGTATAAATTTTCCAGTTTTGCGAGTTGTTCAAATAATATAACTATACATAGGCTGTATGTATACATACATCTCCATGAGGCTCTCAATTAATTTACACCACGTATATCTTTGTCTTCAGTTCAATTTGTCATTACTAGCATTAAATCAACAGTTTTTGCTTTAACGAATGTAAACCAGTTATGCAGCAGGTGGACGGTAGTATGAGTAGGCCTTAATTTCAGTTACCTACTGATATACACGGTTTCACCTACGTCATGTGGTCTCGCGCCTCACTAGTAATGGGACATTATGGGCGTCAAGCGCTCGGTGTGTACTGTAAATACTTATTCTGCACATGAGCTGTGTACGGCAGATAAGGCAATCCCAAACACGTGACGTCACATGAAACACCGGGAGTGTAAAAACACTTAGCAGCATGAAACTCAAGTGGTGCTGCTCTTCGTTTCTCTTTCCAAACTATCCTCGATATTTTGGAAAAGAAAAGAACCAAATGGTGTTTACGCTTCCTATGATCGAATGTGTGAGTACTCACATCTCTACATCCTTTTATTATTATCTCATCTCCTTACGTGTTACATATATATATATATATATATATATAAGTAAATGAGATACTGTTATTCACCTAACATGCATCAGAAATGTGAAACTTTGTCTGAGTATCTGAGTATCTAAGTATGTGTGTGTACCAAAACTGTGTCGTGAACTCGTCTTAAACCGTAAGTCCTTTCACCTTCAAACCTGATAATTTGTGCATGCATAATTGTTACGTCATAGGTCAAAGGTAAGATGTCTCAGTTGCTATTTTTTTTATATATTTTTTTTTTTTGCCATTAGTAGCCCATCAGTCATTTAGAAAAGTTTTAAAACTGCCTGATATTATAGGACTCATAAGACAATTTCTAAAATAGTGCTTTTAAGTTGCTAAGATTGGGGTCAAGGTTAAAATGTACGTCAAAGGTGATATTTGCCTAAATTTTGCCAAAAGTGTGTCGTGAATGCCTCCTGAACCGTAAGTCAGATCAAGTTTAAATTTGGTGGGTAGTTACCAGACCATGAAAACTTGCGTATGCGTAATTGGCGAGGTCAAAATATCAAATTTGCTAAAAACTTTATCTTTTGGTTTATTTGTTTGCTTGTTTTGGGGGGTTTGGGGGGTTGTTTTTTTTTTTTTATTTTGGGGGCATTATTTGCCTATGGGTACAAAAAGTCATTAAGCCATGTGATATGTTGAAAACGATAAATAGGTTGTTAAGGCGCAAAATCAAAAGGGCAAAATGTAGGCAAATGATCAGCTTTGTCAAAATATTGCAAGAAAGTCTATAGTCAACAACTACTAGACTATATCCGATCAATTCGAAGTTAGTACATAGGCACACGAAACCTTTGCATGTGTCATCTTCGAAGCGTAGGTAAAAATCAAGAGGTCAAATTTCAGCTGAGCTAAAAAATTATTACTATTACTTGCATATCAGTTTTTTAGGAAAGATCACAAAACCACGTGATATGTAGAGAGTGACGAGGCTTATCTTAGGTAGTACATTCTAGTTGCTAAAATTCGAGATCAAAGTTTAACTGACCTAAAAGTGGTCTTTTGTCTTTATTTGCTTATCAGTACGTAAGGTAGTTTCTTTATCCCCAAGGTATATAGAGAACATGGAGGAGATGATATTTGCAACTGCAGGGTTTGCCTTCTTGTTCTGAGAAGTGCAAAAGGGTAATCTAATATAACTCCACCAACCCTTTACCCTGCCCCTCCCTTTCCACCCCTCTGCCCACCACATTTAGACACCACAAACAAATTTGCCAATATTGACCCAGATAACTATACACAACGTATTAATTGCCATCTCTGAGGGTGGGATTTGCAACAAAAAAGATAAAATGTTGGAAGAACCCCCTCCCCTCCCACACTGCTATTCATTCCCATCCCAGCGTCGAAAACAAGAGGCGGAATTCGAAATCTCCCTGAAAATAGCAAAAATAGCTCCAGAAATTACAATAACGGAGAGAAACAATCTGTTGAGCTAAAGAAAATCGACCATTTAATTCTTCTCACAAAATAATATATTTAACAAGACGCAGGCCTAGGCATTTCAAGATTCCAAATATGACATTGAACACAGTAGCGTCGCTATACTTTTCGAAGGGTGGGGCTGGAGCGCACAGCTTTCCCGGGAGGGGCACATCAACATACCAACATACCAACATGAAGGTTCATAGGCATAGGAGGCGGGGGCTGGAGGCTGTAGCCTCCAACAAAATATTTCTGTTAAAATTCGGGCAATATACTGAGAATGTTTTAAGCAGCTACTGAAAGAAAAATAAATTGCAATGATGTAGCTAAACGAAATCAATAGTTAAAAACCTTCCTTGGTAATTAAAATAAACTTTGATTTGATCGAATTGCACCAGCACCTATATAAACAGTAATTCACCAGTGTTTTTCAATGGTTACAATTATTATTAAGGGATTTCATTGGGCCATGCCCCCCTCACTGGTGCCGATTTTTTTTTTTTTTACTACCTAAAAATGTAAATTTTTTAACACTAATTTTGTTTTAAAGGTAGCATATGTGGCACCAGATTGCACGGAAGGATACCTAATTTTTCAAAAATTTTCGAAGTTAAGGGGGACACCCCAATTTTTTATAAGGCAAGATTTGCACCCCACCCTTGTGTTTTGAGACGTTGGTACTTAGTAACGCACTTAAAGCTCAAATTTCAATGAATAAAAACATAGGTTTGTTTCAAAATAGTGTCCGAAAATGAAAATGTATTTCGTCTACTGCCCCTATTCCGAGCAAGGTAAATAATGGAATCTGCATAGTCTAGAGTTAATACGATGCAGCTTTGTTTCAATCTCCATATGTGCAATCTTTGTTTTGGGTCAAGTCTCGTATTTTTTTCTTCTGCATCCTGATTCATGTTAAATTTACAATGTTTCATTTTTATACTGAGTCTTCTCCCTACAAAAGTGTCAAATGCAGGCCATGGGTGGGACAAGGCAGGATTTCCGACAAGGTAGGAGGTGTGGGCAGGAAAGTTGTCAACATACTAGGATTTTGTGAATGAAATATTGCCATTGAACTTATTGATGGGGTTATCTTCCCCGCCCCCTCCCCGGCCTCCTCGTCCCACCGGGCTTCGGAAGCCCTGCAGAGGCCCTTCATCTCTTCATCATATTTGTTGAACATCTCATCCACTTCCTAGAGTTCCTTCTCATCAGGTGTCAGATGAATAAGACTCACTCTTGCGCAGAGTCATTGTAATAAACTTTTAAAATGCTTTGCGACTAATAGAGGGCGTGCTTCCCATACATACAGTGTCCGCCTCCCGTGGTACCCAGTGGTCTACTGAATGTTGGAGTGTCCTTACGTATTCGACGAAGAATCACAGAGCGATCCTGTCCAACCTGGACGAAATAAAAACCAAATTTATGAGAGATGAATATGATATGTATAAGTTATTGTGTTTGGTCGTTTTATTTTATAAAACGATAACGGACCTTAAGAAGTAACAACTTAACCATTACTGCTGAACCTCCAGGTGGAGGATATGCTTCCATATCATGTCTACAGTACCGTCTTGTAAAATAAATCTAACAACTTGCATGTTCTACTTTAAAACGACAACCGTTATGGGGCTCATCCCCACACTCTCTCTCTCCCTCTCTAAAAAAAATAGTGGGAAAAAATAGTGGGATGTTACATCCTGTACCTGTGTCCAAGTTTTGCGGCCTTTACATGCACAGTTTGGCTAACAATGATGTATCACTTACTATTGGAACGAACTGTTAATCATGTTACATACTTTCTAGTGGCATATTAATGGTCAGAGCTCATGCGTAAAAGTTGTGTTAACAGTGCGCGCTACACATGACAATAAGACCCAAGATGCACTTACGCTACAGTGAAGACTTGCCGATCACAATTAACCTCAAACAGAGAAACGTTCGATGCGGGATGCACAGACGTTGGTGGAAAACCTCTCTAGCAGGCCTAGTTATATAATAAGTTATTTAATAGTCAAGTGCTTCTTTAAAAAAGCAAATAGTTATTTCTCCTCAGTTAAAAATATCAATTTCCCACATTCCTTAATGTCTAGTTGAACAAATAGTAGGTTATTACTAACAAGCAATGGAATCAAGTTCCTATGGTGAAATTGCCCCAAAGTGGTTAATTGAAATTATCAAACAATTTATAGCACAATTTTTCTCTCTTGAAAGGGGCACTTTTTGTCCCATTTTACTGTTTGTCTAACCATAAACGTACATGACGGGGACAGGACGCCATCCCCTTCCCAATTCGGACGTTATAGTAGCTTTTTCAGAATAAAAAGTATAGGCTATGTTATTCGTGGAGTAAACTTGTGGCATTTAGGCCTTTAAATTGCTGGCGAAAGTACTCAGCCCCTATCCCCCTCCCTGGAACGTGCACAAGCAAAACTGAACCATCCCCTTCTCGCTACCCTTGAACGTCATTATCCTCTGCCGTCATTGGTGAACATCAATCATTATAATCAAAAAACTTATTTTGTTCTCCTGCTTGGTGGGGTTGGGGCTACTGCGCGTGTAACAGAACTTGGTAAGCTACAAATGTTTGAAATCGGTAAGATGAGGGGAATAAAGGGAAATAAAGAAGTAAACGTGTTTGTATCATGAAACATACATAGGAAGAGAGACGAATTTTATGAAGATATTTAACATGAGGACAAATGCAGTCACCCCAGTTTGAATCAGCAAAGCACCCCCCGGTCTATCCCTCGCGAAGACTCATTTACAAATGGTCTTTTAATCATGCGACCACATTTTACATGTATGCAAGACACCTCCTTGCTTTGGCTTAATTATGCAATATTTATGTTTAAGAGCGTCAGGTGAAATGCCAGCAGAAATAAGATGAAACGTGAAACAATAAGCCCATCAGTTTGGTTGTCGGGATTGCGTACGGCCTTTCCTATTCTTGAAATTTTGCAGAGTAAATTAGGTATCTTGTAACTTTTTTCGAAACTACTTACCTAGTGAACACAAACATCTAAATCCGTCGAATTCTTTTAAGCACGTCCCGCCGTTGAGACAAGGCTGGTCACTGCAGTAATCCAGCAACTCGCCGCAATGATCCCCGGTAAATCCGGCCCCACATTCACAAGTATATCCGTTTCTTAGGTTAATACACCTCCCACAGTTCAAACAAGGTTCTGACAGGCAGTAGTTTAACTCCGTCTCACAATTCGAGCCTGTCCATCCAGGCTGACAGAAGCATTCGTATTGCGTTCCTTCAAAACTGATACAAGTGCCCGAGTTCAGGCAAGGTTCCGAAACACATGGGTGTTTGTTTATGCTACAGCCTGGCCCAGTATATCCAGGACTACAAATGCACACATACCCACTGACTTGGTCAACACACGTGCCGCCATTCTGGCACGGTGAATTTGCACAGTCATTCACATTCAGTTCACAATATTTTCCAGTGAAACCTGGCCCACACAAGCATTTGTAGGTCCCAATCTGATCGATACAATCACCATAAAAACAAGGATGCGACGCACAGTCGTCGATATTTTCGGCACATGTTTCTCCTGTAAAGCCATTCGCGCAAACACATTGGAAACCACTCTCATGAGTAAGGCACGTTGCACCATTTTGGCAAGGAACGTTTGCGCAAGCGTCTATCCACAGGTGACAGAATTCACCAGTCTTCCCAGTTGGGCATAGACATTGATATTCATTAAATTTATCCAAGCACGTACTCCCATTGGCGCACAGGTTTGTTTCACATTCATTTACTTCAATGTTGCATAATTCGCCAGTGAAACCATCGTCACACATGCACTCAAAGCCTGCAACCACGTCGACACACGTGGCTCCGTATTGACATGGATCTGACACACACTCATCGATTTCAACTTGGCAGTGGTGCCCAACATAACCTTCCGAACATTCACAGAAGTACTTCGCGATATCATCCAAACAGGTAGCACCGTTGAGGCAAGGAGAAGACGAGCACTCATTAACATTTCTATCGCAAAGCAACCCTTCGAACCCTTTCGCGCAATTGCATTGGAAGGAGACAAACAAGTCAGTACACGTCGCCCCGTTCTGACAAGGTGAGCTTGAACATTCGTCCATTTCTAACTCACATTTATCTCCAGTGATTCCCACCGGACATGTGCACTTATACCCAGCCAATAGATTTATGCAGCTGGAATTACCTACGCAAGGGTTGGACGCGCACTCATCTATTTCACTGGAACACGTTTTGCCTCCAAATCCATAAGGGCATTCGCAGTAGAATCCGTTGACCAAGTCCCTACACTCGGACGCCGGATGTACACACGGTCCACTGCCACATTCATCGATGTCTTCTTCACATTGACTACCTTGGAATCCATGAGGACATACACAGAAGTATTCATCCACTCCGTCGACACACTTCCCACCATTCAAACATGGTTGACTTTCACATTCGTTTATCTGCTTTTCACAGATGGATCCTTCGTATCCAGCTTGACATGCACATGAAACAGAAGTCTCGTTTACTAATGTACATGACCCTTCATGAAGGCAAGGATTGGATGAGCACGGATGGACGAAAATTTCACAGAATCGGCCGGTTCTCGTTTTAGGACAAATACACAAAAATCCGTCAAAGAGATCCTGGCAAGTACCTCCGAAGAGACAAGGATCACTTGAACATTCATCAGCTTCTAACTCACAGAATTGTCCGGTAAATCCTGAAAGGAGATCAGAAATGACTACTTCACATCTTTTTGTGATACTTATTTGTATACGTGGTGTTAAATGTCTAATTGCAATACCAACTGAGTAAATTTTCACGGAAAATGTTTGCACTGGTCACAAAAATTTAAAAACTTGAGACTAAAGTTTGTTGGTCAGTATCTCTTGTGAAAAACTACCCTCTTCTTACAATTAAACGAAATAATGTAAAGAAATACCGTACAGTAATAAGCCATGGTTGCCACTTTTTTCCTTAATAATACGAAATCCTCCGCCCCACTTTCAATTCCAAGTGTTATTCATTTACACCCTCATTCTAATTACTGATAATGCAGTACAATTTACGATGATTTACCAATCGATAATGAGTTTTGTAACCTGTAATTGTGCAAGCGACTTACCTGAATAGCACATGCATGTGAACTCCCCCAACCGGTCTAAACAGATGCCGTTGATTCCACACGGATTGCTGGCGCACTCGTTGATATTTTGTTCGCAGTACCTCCCGTAGAAGCCACTCTTACACGAACAAGAAAAGTTACCGACAAGATCAGTGCATTCACCATCGTTCCTACAAGGTTTCACAGAGCATTCATCTTTTTCATTTTCACAAGTTGCTCCAAAGTATCCACGTGCACAATGGCAATTATAGCCTTCAACACTATTTATGCAAGTTCCACCATTTTCACACGAAACATTAAGACAGTAATTGACATTTGCCTCACATTGCATGCCCTCATACCCTGATTTACAGACACAGGTAAACTTTCCTGGACCATCCAAACAACTTCCATTATTTCTACAAGGTGCACTGGAACATTCGTCCACGTTTATTTCACAATTTCTACCATAAAATCCAGGTAAACAATGACATTCATATGTACCATTCCGGTCCACACATGGAGCATTATTATGACATGGTTGCGATAGACATTCGTTTTCTTCGATTTCACAAGTTTTCCCGTAAAACCCTGCACGACATACACATTCGAAGCCATTTATTCGGTCGACACAGATACCTTCGTGTTGACAAGGCGCTGACCAGCATTCGTTTATGTCGTGTTCACAAATAATACCATGAAAGCCAGATTTACACTCGCAATAGAAGGTTCCAAACCCATCGACACACCTTGCATTGTTCAGGCAAGGTTGCCGATCGCATTCGTTAACGTGTTCATCACATTCAGGCCCTGTAAATCCAGGCAGGCAGTTGCAGCTGTATTTGTTGACATCATCAATGCACTGTCCACCATTTTGACAAGGTAATGATAGGCATTCATCAACGTTTTGTTGGCAAATATTCCCTGTAAATCCAGGAAGACAATGGCATTGAAAAGTAACTTTGGTATTTTCACAGTGTCCACCATTTTGACATGGAGCAGATTGACAAAAGTTCTGGTTAACCTCACAAAGTGGACCAGTGAAATGGTGAGGGCAAATGCAGTGATGCCCTCTATGATGGCTGAGGCAAGTGGCATTGTTCAAACATGGATTTTCTCGGCAGTTATCTGTAACTTCTTCACAATTGATGCCCGTGAAGCCAGGATGACAGTGACATTGATAGCCCTCGGACTCTTTGTCTTCATGACAAACACCGTAAACACATGGAGAGCTTAAACATGCATCCAGCTTCCGATGGCACCGTTTTCCTCCAAACCCAATAGGACAGATGCACTCGAACTCCCCAATCAGGTCTATACACGTTGCCCCATTCTTGCACTTTTCAACACCACCCTTTCCTTCGCATTCATTGATATTTATGTCGCAAAATTCACCATCAAATCCCCTCTTGCAGTTACAAGTAAAGTTACCATGCCCCATGTCAATACATCGAGCATTGTTATGGCAAGGGTTTGGATTACATGGATTAACATCCAACTCTTCACAGTTTACCCCTTTAAATCCTGGTCTGCACTCACATCGGTACCCGTTACTCAGGTCTTGGCACTCACCATTTAGACAAGGGGTACTTCCGCATTCGTTGACTTCAAATTCGCACGACTTTCCATAGTAACCCGCCTGACAAATGCAAGCATGATCAGCAATGAGGTCCATGCACGATCCGCCGTGGAGACATTTGGGGACCGAACCATGTGATCGATGACAATCGTCGACATTGATTTGACACCGTGTTCCTCGGAAACCGATAGAACATATACATGTGAAGCCATTAGATCCATCTATGCAAATAGCACCATTTAGGCAAGGATTACTATCACAAAATGCAACAGTCGGCATCTTAATTACAGCTTTCACACAAGTTGCTCCAAGGATGTAATTTGGCGGACATTTGCAGGTAAAGGAACCAGCACCTGTACGGATGCAGGTTGCCCCGTCAACACAGGGATTCGGATCAGAACAGGGGTCTGGAGGAACCGGAATTACTTCGCAACGAGGACCACTAATTCCATAAGGGCAAATGCAAGTGTAACCGTATTGATAACTCTGATAAAAAGAAAAGATATTCATGTGAAAGAACAGTCATGAAGAAGTAAATAGCGTTTTTCAAAGATAAAGTGGACAAATTGGACTACGGCAACCCTTCACCTGCCGAAGGTTACCTGGCCTTAACAAACCTTGAAAACGATTGTTGCTTATCTTTTGTCGCAGCCTCTGTTAACTTCAAAGGTTATCCATTAGGCGGAGTACCAGACTTCGAAAGTTCATGACGGGAGGGTAACGGCTGCTTAGCAGGACTCTGCCGAAATGCCTAGATTATAGACGTACCATATCGGAACATAGGCGTAGAAAGCTGTTCTCGATTGGGTCGAACATTGTTTTCGAGCTCTGTTCTGGGGAGTGGTCTAAGGAGATGTTGTGTTCCCTTTTGAAAATTTGGAAACATTTGAGGGTTCTTAGATGCAATTTAGTGCAACATTTTGGGCAAAATGTAAAGGGAATTAGTGCAAATGTTTGACATTTTTTCGTAGGGAACAAATAAGGGGTTTTCGTTTTTGACTTGAGGGAGGAACTTTATGACTGGGCGCTTTAGCCCCCTCCCCTGCTCCCGCCCAGCTTCCTACGCCTATGCATCAGAAGAGCGATTAAGATTTCGGTGGCTTGGCTGAAGATTGAAGAGAAATTATACATCTGAAAGGGGTCAAAGATTAATGATAAATTGTTCAGCAATTCCTTCCTCTTGATTTGAACATATACGTCTTAAAATTCATGAAGCAACTTGCACAGTCTTCTTACCTGACAAGTTCCTCCATTTAGACAGGGGCCACTAGCACACTGTCCGAGGCGACCATTCGTTCGTTTGTTCTGTAAAACCAAAATGTAAATTTTGCTTTAAAGTATAAATCCATTCAACATGAACATACAAAATAATAAAGAATGCAACATTTTAACAACACCATTGAGAATGGGAAAAATCCTGTCGTTCTCGAATGTAGTTGTTACAGAGTAATCGCTGGACAATAAAATTCCTAGCTACTACATCGAAAGGTGGGAGCCTGATCGAAATCTTTCCGTATTGTCCCAGGTGTTCATTATTAACAAACAACACTGGGATGATATGAAGCAGTTGGGAAAGGTGTCTTTTTACACGGCACACTAACATCTTTGTCTAGGTTGGCGGTGTATCTTAGGCAGCATATCCTTCATTGTGGGTGTTAGCCGTAAATAGCCTTGAGTTCTTCTTAGATGCACGAGCAGTGTGGCTTCGTATATTTTAAGTGTATATGTCAATGTAGCTCAGAGAATTAGAGACAAAATCCATGAGCTGTTCTTGGGGCTGTCGCTAGACGCTGCTGAGGGAAGACGTGCGTTTCCGCCCCGAACTTCGCTTTGTGTAGCCATTGCAGGACAGTAGCCTTCGGGGCAGGAGGGCAACTGCCCCCAAGATTTCCAAATCGAAAATGAAATGCCTTCTTGAGAAGAACATACTGAAATACTGAAAATTTCACCTTCCAAGTTATAATTTCACGGCCCGCAAAACCTGGAAAAACGCATCAAAGGGTTCCTTTATCAACCATGGCGGGGATCCGGGGACCTAGTCCCCGGATCCCCGCCATGGTTGCGATCTTATGCGGGTTCTCACGGTTGACGAATGAACCACTTCCTCCTACAAGATACAACACTAACATCAGCATATATGCTGGCTAAATATAAAGTTGCTTGGTATTACCTTTTATTACCTTAATTATTATCTTAACACAATGAGCTGGTAAAGAAACTTTTGAACTGAAGGCATAAGCAGTCACCGCAAACTTATTTTGACACAATGCTGGTTGTTGAGGCTTAAGATACGGGCCGACTAGAAAAGCTACCCATGCCCTTGCCTACGTAGTAGGCTGGACTGCATCTTCTGTGTTCCTCATATCCCTAACGCCTGCCCAATTGAACACCGAACAAATCTTTGCATATTCATAGAGATATGCTGACCTAAGACTGGTTGGCTGTTATTGAATATTCGCAAAATGCAATATCTGGCCCCGCAGTAACCTATCCCTCCCACTGTGTTGGTCGTAGCCTGCCCAAATGGTTATCCAACACAGTAATAATCGAACTTCTCTGGTTTTAGTCTGGGCTGTCAGTCTTACTACTACCGTAGTAGTAAACACACTCGCTGAATAAAAACAACAGCACCAATTGCCCGCTTGGCGGACGTGTATTCCCCCTTACTACCTTTAGGCCTATTGGCTGCACTCGTAATACTAACGTCCGCGAATTTTCGCAATTTTTCGTCGAACTACGTAAAAACTTTACGCTATTAACTATTCATATATACGAGCACAACAAACACAAATCATAAATATCATCGAAAAATCGACTAAAGCAAGTCTGATAACCATGCTGTTCAGACGACCAAAATTAATGGGGTTTTAGTGCGTTTTTACTCCCGCTTAAAGCTCAAACAATGAAGAAGTCCCGTTGACTTACTGTGTAACTTACTTACTGTAAAACGTCACAGTTAACTGAAGCTTCGACGTGCAATATGAATATTCATTTATCGAGACCAATCAACAGTCGACAGGTAACATTTAATTTAGCTCATGAACATAGCAAAACTGGATTAACTTTGTCATTGGTGGCAGGTGTTACAGTATGTATGTACGTCAAAACAAGAGTACATATTCGACACCTCCTATAAGGGTAATAGCACCAACGATGAGAGAGTACATGAATAAGTCAAGTTGTGGTAATGAAGTTTGAGTCCAAAACTGGACACAGTCATCTTCACTTGAGCGCAAGGCGTTTGGGAAGCCATAAAGAGGGGTTGAGCAACAGGGTCTGCTTTGAGGGGAACCTATGCCCGGACTTGTTGGCCGAATATCTGGTGGTCTCTTGTAACGAGGAATGGCGGGAGACTCCTATTTTCACGGAAGCGAGATAATAAGTCGACATTAAAAGAAGGGTCCAACCTCAAATCAAGTTTTGATGTATTAGAGGGGTACTTATTCTAAGCAATCTGGTGAAATTCCCGTTGAAATCCAACGTGTGGTTCTCAAGATATCAGC
>WURT03176727.1:0-10350 GCA_009936505.3 Holothuria glaberrima | reverse complement strand
AAGCAGAAATGACACTATCGTAGTGGAACACCACCATCGGTTGATGGGTAGCGTACAGAGAAAAATGTTTGAAAAAAATGCCTCTCAGATTGCGGGAAAGCACCGTTCCTAGTCTCTCTGGCCTTGTGAGTTTCAGCTAAGTGTTCTTTAGTTTTGTCTGATACAAATTTTTCCCAATAATTTTTTACCTCTGAATTTCATGTGGCGGCAAGGAATATGACTGGGGCTCCCACCCCTTTCCCCTGCAGGTTGCGCCACTGGTTTCAAGTTAGAAGAGATTCCTAGTACTTCATAACATTCAGGGCAAGGAGGTCCAAGCTCGGCACTCATCCTTTCTTCATCAGGGAGGTCTAATACACCTGCCTGCTTCATAACGATCTTTTGTATACAAACCTTATTAATGTTTCCTATAATTCGTCCGCTCTTGGTGTTATTATCTAAGTTTTGTGTGATGTGGGTGCTTCACCACAATTCCCCAAAGAAACGGCCGACACAACAGGCATGATATGGTGTGAATGATTAGTGTGGGTTTATATTGGTAGTTCCTCCATCATGAATTGACTCTCTGGACAGCCTACATTACTAAGCTTACCCCATACTCTTAGGCTACTTACTTGTACTTATTGCAAATAGGGTGTGCGCTAAATGGAAAGATATGTCAGGATATCGATAACGTGCAAGGTACTTGTAGAGGACGGCGCACTGATCTATGTGTCGGTCCTACATATTAAAATCCAGTTAGATCAGTGAAATTATCTTACAACCAGCGCTTATTGGTCAAAGGTGCGGAATGTACACTAACATGAAAAAATTGAATCAAAATATTGGAAGTAATTTTTTTACCAAAGGAGAAAACTAAATGTCATTGTGTAATCACCCTTTTTCATTTTTGTCTACAATTTGTGCAATAACAATTAGCGTAAGTTTATTAGGATTATGCCTTAACCGCCTGTGATCGCTTCTTTACAACAGTGTCGTAAGGCCATATGTTTTACCAGCTGATGATCAACGTCATCACTTGTTGACAAAAGAACACGCAGCCTCTTTCAATAATAGACATTACACGCCTGCCTGGGGCTTACACACAAGCGCGCCTACATTGTGTACTGTTGATTTATCTTGCTCATCGTAAGTCACTGCGTACCGAGCAAACATTCACAGTGCGGTCGCTGCACTAGCGCTAAGAATAAAGTTGGGCTACTCCTAAAGATCGTTAAAGATCACTTGGTGTCCTTCAGGGACGTAGGTCTTTAGGGGGGCAGAACTCCTTCGGGAGTAATGTTTGGTTTCGCCCCATGTCTTTTCGCCAGAGAGTCGAGGGGACTTTTAAAAAAGTACTCCTAAAGAGCACTTTTTCTTACCCGCTTTCTACCTGTCTACCGGTGAGCAATTAGTGCATTAGGTTTCTGAGCGCGCAGTAGTGCGCGTCAAGTATCCAAAATAAATACTCAGAAAAATGTATTCTGTCCGTCCCTAAGCTATACGAAGTATAATGCGTTCTGATCTTACTTGTACTCAGATCGCCTGATAGTACGACGTCCATGTCAAATTTACACTTCCTCCCAGATATTTTAGTCTGCGTAGGAAATGTTTTACCACCGATCTAGGTATACAGGAGTTTTTCTATGCCGATATCTTAAGAAACAGTACCAAATATCGGGTCACATCAATCAACCTTACAGGCCTACCTGCCCACGTATCTGCCACTTTGACCTTCACCGGTGATGTGGCTGAGTGAATAAAGGCGGTGGCATTTGAAGCAATGAAACTTGGCAACAAGGAGGTTCGTAGTTCGATCATGGCGGGGTCAATTTATGGTGGATCTTTTCATCCAAGAGCAATCTAGGGTTTTCCCATCTGAACAGGCTTTTTAAAAGTAACAAAATTTGATCTAAATTGTTGAGATGATTAGCCACCCGACGTGAAGCTTTTCATTTATATGCCACGTAGGCTTTTCCCACATTTGTGGTCGCTTAACAACTGTTCTTCAAGGCCTGAATTAATTAATAACCTTCTACGAGACATTAATTTCCCACTTTGGGACACATCTTCACCGAATTCGAAGAGCATCGGTCTAACTAACTTGCAGCGGATTTTAAAAGAAACAAATGTGCACCTGACTTTCTTTCGTATGACCTCTGATCTTGGTTGCCATGGTGATCTCATACTTTGGAAGCCGCGTGTCATCCGTATTATACTTGAAAAAACCTGTCATTCCTTTTACTCGGGTGAAGTTTCATGTGTATGTAACGTTTCCTCTTGGGATCATAGCCCCGAACAAGTTTTACACAATTTGACCTCTGACGTACCTTATACCTTTATATCCCGGTGTGCGAGACGCAATAAGTTACCCCGGGGGTACCTTTCCCCAAGTTTCAAGAGAACTGGTCCAGCCCACTAGGAGGAGATCGTTGTACAAATTTTCGCTTGGAAATATAAATTTTCTCTTCCATCATGTGACTTTGACCTCTGTTACCACGGTGACCACATTTTTGTAGGTGTTACAATCTTATGTTCGAAGTTTCATTTCAGTGCAAAGTTCTCTTTTGGAAATACAGTAAAAACGGTGATTTTCACTAGGTTTGATCTCTGACCTAAAACCTTGACTTTTACTTATGTACGAGGATTCTGCGAAGGGTGTCTGCCCAGCCTGTTTGAAGAAAATTAGCTACTTCGTTTAGGAGATATTAAAAAAAAAATCAACTTGCATCGCCGTATACCGCTCGATAGGTAGAGTTATCTTCATGGCAAGTGCAGTCAAGATAGGCGCAGGAGTAATGCACGTTCACCAAGAGGGCAACAGGCAAAGAAATTACAATATAACACCCTCCTAATAGACCTTATGCCAAATAGAAAGAGGGCGCTTCAAAACTGCATTCTGGGAAGGAATATTCCAAGAACAGACGACCGAAGTAGATCGTCACCATGGAGAAGGGTGGCCGTCACAATGCTCAAGCTCGACGGTCAGGAATGATCCTTCCCATGGTGCTTCACGATCTGCTATGTGGCATAAGGTCTATGGAGCGATGAGATAAAAACAGTTTTCTTAGCGCAATCAAAGCATAATAGTACATCGGTAACTTATTTCTGTCTGGCGTTTCTCCATGAAAAGTGTTATAAATATATAAATATGTAGGTCCTGAATCCGTTTCCTCATTTATGTTATAGATCTGGCATAACTATGATAGCGACTGGAGTGGCTACATACATGAAAATGAAATTAGGGTAAGTTTTCTATCAACTTAACTTAATCTTCACACCTAACTGCCTAATTTTCAGATTTTCTTAATCATTGCGCATATTTTCTTATTTCAAACAACATTATCATAGCGACATATAGTCATGCATCAGTCAAAATTACCCTTTTTGTAACAGCTGTGGAATAGTTGTGGTTGCAATATTTCTCCAAGGACATTTAATCTGACTGCATGGAGAGGGGTCTAAGGTAAAGGGTATGAGGGTAGGGGTGTGAGGGAGGGGTGTGGAGGAGAGATAGAAGAGCAAACTAGATACCATATAGTGGAATGTTTATAACTTTTGCAAAAGTATAGTTTTCAGTGAATGATCAGATTCAAGATGTTATTAAACATGCAGTCATGAATTAGTATATCCCGCTATCCTTTTTCATGATTGGCTCATGTTTACAATCATTGGCAATATTTTTGTTACTGAGTCGCGTAAGAATACTCCTAGGTTTAAGCAATATTTATGTAATGAAACGTCATGAAAAATACTCTGATTTCATTTGGAAGATTTTACAGATGTTTCAAAGTAAAGAAGGGGTGACTGTTTTTTTTTTTTTTTTTTTTTTTTTTTATTAAGGATCAAATTTACTTTAAAATTATGTAACAAAATGTCTGCATAGCATTTATCCTGTAGATGTTTTGTTGATAAAATTTCATGTCATGTTGAAGAAGCTTACGAAAAGTATAAAATAGATATCCAATACAACTATCAGCATAAACAGGTGATGTTCAGAGGATATTTTACAAGGTAATAGTAAAACTTGTCACAACTGAATTTAGGGAATAGCCTATTGCTCTAAATTGAGTCGATCATGACTGCGCTTGATTGGCATTCATTCAAACAATATAACTCCACTCTAGTTGGTGGATGATGACATATAGGCCCATAGTTAGTTGTTTTTCCAGTTAAGCTCACACACATTTGGGTGTCAATATGACCTCCAGCAATTGACACTCGATGCTGGCTACTGTAGTTCTGTCTCGGAGGTGTACTAGACAGGTGTTTTGTTTTGAAATTAGAGGAGCTAGGATAGTAGGGGGGATTGTTCTACACCTGGGGTGATATAAAAGAACCTTTAAGAATAGTTGAATAGATCATGACCACACTAACCAAAGCAAACCAAAACTCTAGCTGCTAAACTGACCCTAACATTCAGCAGTTCTGTAATGTCCTACCCTACGAGTCGGCAACTTTCTTTTACAATAATGAACAACGCGATTGAAGACCATGGGTCAAAGTTTGAAACACAAATGCAATAGACTAAAGATTTTGTCCGATAATTCCATTCACTTTTCCAAACAGGCTTTTGTGTCTGATGTATTGAGTTTGAAAGGTTCAGAACTCTCGCCACAACGGGTAGATGATAACGCCACAAAAATGGTGAGTGTCTGTGGACATGTTAATGTTTTATTGGGAGAAGTGAAATCATCCACCGGCTTGTTATCAACTCCACGTGAATAACTCTGCTGATCTAGTATTTGGGTCGCTTTGAGGCTTCCCATACTAGGTCAATAATATCCCCTTTCACAAATTTGGGCATCGTCAAAACTTATCGCTGGCCGCGATCTTTCTAATATTCACAAATACTCCAAGGAAATTGATCTTTGCGGGTCATTTACATGTTTCAGATCCTTCAAGTTGCTAAGAATATGTGCACATAGTGTCCAAACATTTTGATTTGCACAAGCAATGCTGCTTTGTTTTGTGAAGTTCTAGCAATCTTGTTACTAGGACGTTCACACTATTGTATGTTGAATAACACGCATTGCTACACAATTGCGACATAGTCCATAGCTATGGTTACGTTCAAACACGCGCATACGCGTATGTAGCGACAATCACTGCAGAAATGAACACAGGACGCAAGATCCCTAGGGATCAGATCCCTAGGGATCTTTTGCGGGAAAAAGTTTGTACAGCGATAGCCTAGGCCAATTCAGGGAACAGTGCACATGAGAACTAGGCATAGGTACCCTAGGCTACTCAAAGAACAGCTAGGCTATTGTGTTTGTAACTTACTCGCAATATATTATGTGCACTCAAACTTCTACATTGTATTCTTTTATGAAGTAAATACAGTATGTAGGCCTATATTGTGAATGTTCTTTAAATTTGATCTTGACATACTGTGAAGAAACAAAAATGAAATAAAACGAAAAATTTGTTGAAGTATAGCCTGCAAGATTGAGAATCAGATGAGGACAGCGAGTAGGTTTATATCGCTGTATGAAATTTGTTGGAATTGGTGGCCATTTTTGGTTGCCATTTGAGAGATGCCGTAAGAGATGCAGAGACATTTTGTTTCGGGACTCCACTGTTCATTGTGTATTACCCCAGGAGTAGGCTAGATTGTGAAGCGTACCGTAATGCATGGCCATGTTCAAGGACTACGGTAAGTCGAAGCGACCCAAGATGCAGTGGTTTGAAGGCTGAGTGCCTAGTCATGTTAACTTGTGTACTCTGTTTCGAGGTATAGCTCTAGCAGGGGTAAAAGGATTTCTTGAGATCTCTTGTTTGGTGTGTGACCTTAGCCGTTGGGGTTTTCACTAGCAGTTACATTTCTTAGACTGAAGAGTGTACCGTATGCTTAATTAATCAGAATGGGAGTCGGACAGGACGTATGAACGGTCCATCTGTCGTATCCGTCAAATAAGCCGCAAGTATGGACTATTAAATGATGTAAAAATAGATCCCTATTTCAGACTAATATAGTAGTAAATTTAATGAACAGTCTTTATATTTCTTCATGAACGGTTTGTCTCTCCTCTTTTTATCAAGTTGGAACTTTTTGACAAAGACCAGGATGGACGTATCTCTTTCTTTGAGCTAAGTCGGTGAGTTTTCCAATAGAGTTACAAAGGTTTGCCCCTAAGCCATTTCCTGTTAAAATGGTGTGCACTTCAGTACAGGAATCTCAGATTTTTGAAAATTGCATTTTGTTGTCACCTTTCAAATGTGGCGTGTGTATAAAATGACTATTTGACAGAAGAATCATTGTTGTCTATTGGTGGGAATTGTTACGCTTTTGGCAGGGATGTTCCCCGAGATTTGGAAAACTTTTACTGTCCTTTAACGTGGTAAAATCATGAAATATGAACTAAGAGTTTTTTCATACTTACAGAGTTGTTAAAGGACTTGACGACATCCTAAAGACAGTAACTGTAAGTTTTTTTTATGATATTTAATACTTTTCTGGCTTAAATTCTTGAACCTGATTCTGAGGCTATTATTTCTTGCCGCGACATACGGTACTCTCTGAAGGATAACATTGAGACGTCCTATCTGATTCATACAACCAAAACAATGATGAATAATTGCAAACGTTTGTGGTAGTCGGGTAGGAACTCCAATTCTGAGAAGCGAGTTGACCATAAAAAGTTTTTAATCCACCTAAATGTGGTTCACAACCCATGGAGGAAAGCACTGTATAATAACAGGGATTTCAGTAATGTATTGACATGCCTAATTTCCATTGTGCGAAGCTCACGACATTGGAGAAAATGAGTTTGTGACAATCTTCATATCTGCTTCCAAACTATGTTACCTTCCTGTAAACTCTGTAAATATTCAGACTGCCTAGGGTATGACGTCACCCTCTGTAGACTAATTAAATTGGAATGAAAGCAACATCTTTAGCCGGGACACACCTATGCGTTTGTTCGCGTCCACATTAAACGTTAGCGTACGCTCCTTCTATCCGCGCCCGGGAATCTACAAACAAACCTGCAATTCAAACACGTGCGAAACCGGGTACGCTCAGCAATGGTCAAGCAAGAGATTTTGTGTGGAAAACGAGTTTTCCGACAGAATTCCTTTTTGATTGACACAATTATGCGACTCATTACCTTGATAATGGCACCGAGTTTGTTTCGAGCAAAATATATGATTTCTGGCAAGGGTACGTATAATTTCTAGCGAAAGTGATCAGTTCCCAAAAGGAGAGAAGCCCTGTGCCGCTTTTATGCTTAAATCATAATTATGTGTACCATGAACCGTAAGAGGTGAAGTCTTTTATTTAATACTGTGGAAATGTTAAACTTTCATTCAAAAGTACGGGATAGAATACATTTTTTACAGAATATTATTCAGTTTTGCTTCTTAAGTCAATGAGTACTTTACACAAACGACATGACTATGGGTGTAACAAGAAAAATGCCAGGTCCAGCCTTTCAAAGCAAATCAATCCCCCCCCCCCCCACCCAAGTTTCGGGCTCCGGCGGCGATAAATTTTATCGTGAGCTGATTACAATGCTTTGCGAAACAATAATTTCACTCAAAGATGTGGTGCAGAAAGAAACAATGAATCAATGTAAATTCTAAGCATTTGGAATTTCACATTGCGGTTACCCCTCTTAATTGCGTTTGAAAATGACCTACATCTAGTTTTTCTCGACACTTACCTCAGTGCTTCAGGTAAAAAAAGAAAAAAAGAAAGAAAAAACACACACACATAACCCGCACCGCAAATCGACAATCATGTTGTCTGAGAGATCTCAATTAAGGTGTCAAACTGTTTGACAGTTGCCTAAAACTTTGGTGGCTTTGTGAGGAGGCAATCACCCCCCCCCCCCGTCCACCTCAAGATACAACACTGGATATGCACCATGATTTTGATTACTACTATGACCAACAACTTGCCAAGAAGACTGATGTATATTAAAGCTTCCCGATAGAGATTATACTTCAATTAGATACTGTGGCTGGGACAGAGAGAAAACTTAAAGGAGGAATAGTCTCATCCTAGACACTTACAATGCTGATCAACTAAGTTAGATCTACCTCCGCCCATAACTGTCTTTAGATTCTCCTTGTGCAGACACAAACATAGTTTATTGCTTAAGGCCATATCCTGGTGAGTAAACAAGGTCCTATAATATGAAATCAAAACACTTTCTCTGCATGCTGTGTAATTTGAGCTGCTCTGAATTTTTTGAATTTTTTTAACTCAGAAGTCAAAGAGTACGGCCGTAGCCACCAACTGAGACCTTTGCTTACCCCCAAGTAAAAGTCATACTTGGGGTGATGCAAATCCCTCTTTAATGAAAATGGGCTAGATGGTGGCTGCCCAGACTTTTTCAAGGATAAAAAGGATATGGGAAGGGTCATCACTGAAGGAATTGTTTTTAGACGACAAACGGTATCACCAGTACTACTAAGCACTGTCATTGCTGGATACAGATACACACCTGTTATAAACCTGCTAATCTGAAAAGGCGTTCCATATTCCATTCCATTCAGTTCCGGATATCTTTCGTTATCATATTTTTTTTATTGGAGTGTTTGATATTTTGCAAAACGTACTTCCATCTCCCTCACTAAATCCATTATCTCTCTCAATGTGAAGGTTTTACAGTTTTTTGCCTTCTTGGCCGACTTTTTGCGTCCAGCTTGCTCGTTATTGAAACCACTAAATATTAGATCATTCACGGTTACCTACGTCTCTTTGGGCACCGCTTTGCATATAGCATGCACGAGAAAATATGCTTGTATTTTAGATTTTACGCCTGTAACTCTGTCGCGATTTTACGGAGAAAGTAGACGAATCAGCATCTACCTTTCGAATCTACCAGTGTACGCGCCCATTAGCAACTTCTTTGCCAAGCAGCCGTGAGGCTGGCCGATAAGCATAGATGCCAAACTCCTTCAACTACATTGTTACGGAAATTCACTCCTCATAGACCTTATGCCAAATAGCAGATCGTGAAGCACCATGGGAAGGATAATTCCAGACCGGCGAGCTTGAGCATTGTGACGATCCACCTTCTCCATGGTGACGATCTCCTTCGGTCGTCTGTTCCTGGAATAATCCTTCCCAGAATGCAGTTTTGAAGCGCCCTATTTCTATTTGGCATAAGGTCTATGGAGACACAAATATCGGGACGGAAGTGTGGATTTGACGTACGCTCTTTTCTCTTCGGTGATGTGCGTATTATATTAAGCACGCATTACAGAAAATGCCATTCATAGACCTTATGCCAAATAAGGAGAGGGCGCTTCAAAACTGCATTCTGGGAAGGATTTTTCCATGAAAAGACGACCAAAGTAGATCGTCACCATGGAGAAGGCTGATCGTCACAGTGCTCCAAGCTCGCGGACTGGAATTATCCTTCCTATGGTGCTTTACTATCTGCTATTTGGCATAAGGTCTATAGAAAAGCGTGGCCAGCGCGAGCGTTGCATACGCGCAAATTCCGCAGAATACAATTGTGCTTTTTATACGGAATGCTTGACGCACACTTCTGCGTGCTCTAAAAACGAACGCGTTAGTTGATTTCCCGTTGTGAGCGCGTGAGAAATTGAACGCGCATATGAAAGTGTGTCACATGTGGAATTTATGAGGTGAGGTACTTCTTAAATTAGCAATATTCCGAAAAAGCACATATTAATTCTTTAGTATGACATTCATTTGCCTGTTTGTTTACAAAACAACTGAGCAGTGATCAGCACTTTCGTCCCGATATTTTGGCCTCCATGAGGAGTCATCGCGCCATTTTAAATTTAATTTTTAATCTAGTTTTATAATATCTTTGGTTAAACCTAGATGAGTCTGTTGCGGGAATACCAATCGCTACCGAATCAAGTTTTTAAAACGGAATTGTGTTTGGTGCTCAGCATAAGCAATGGAGTAGGGAAAGCAAGCCAGTGAGCCACAACTGGAAAAAAAGCCGTGGACGGCACGACTTAAACCAATTGGTTACAAATGAGCCGTAAAACCTCATCTAAGTAACCGAATCAAGTTTTAAGAATACCAAATTGGATGTCGACTGCGTTCGGATAGGTCTGTTATGTGCTTACCTAATTCATCATTCATAAACTTGGGGGACTGCCTTCTCCCTTTAACATTTAAACGACTGAGCTTTTCGTTTATCACAATTCTGGTTAATCAAGGGTAATGTTGTTTGCATGCATGCAACGCTAATACATCTTCTGGGCATGAGCTGTGTGACTGCCAGCAAGGCAATCAGAAACATCTGGGCGTCATGAGAAAAACTGCCCAAAAAAAATCGCAATCAGAATTGGAACAGGGTCACATGCCCTTTTACACTTACATTGCGCAAGTTGTAAATAATTGTATAAATCATAACGACATGTTAAAACTTAGTT
>WURT03176716.1:0-10350 GCA_009936505.3 Holothuria glaberrima | reverse complement strand
CATACCTTATTGTCTTGAAGATGTGCTCGCTACCACGTAACAGAGAGATAGCACAAAACATTCCAAACCATCTGCCATAAAAAATAATTGGAAGCAAATCTCTAATCTACTGAGCCCTCACAGGTGGTCTCTTTAAAGGGTTGAGCAACAGCGGCGTTGCCGCTCTAGTTTAAACCTACAAATTAAGACAAATGTAAACCCTAAAATATGATTATTATGCATTTTTTGACACTTGCAAATAACCTGGAAGTCGCAATTCCAAGAAAAGCGGAGTTACTACTTGACTCCCTTCCTGGTATTATGGCTCTGAAGAAGAGTAGGGTCCCACCCAAGCATTTTCCAGACACTTTGGCTTACCGTCATCATAAATGCTGTCTCCATATTTCTTTACCTAACTGACCAATGAGGCAACTTAATTGGTTCTTATCCTTATAACACGGCAATAATTACAGGTAGAAGGTACAGTAATTGGAGGTCAAAATTTGTCTTTTCCAGATAAGTTGTGAGTTTTTCCCTTACCTCATCTCCTCCAAAGTATAGCAAATTATTGTGTTCAAATATCTTGTATTCTTGAGTATGTAGATGGCTCTCTATATTATTATACCAAGTTTAATCATAGCTTAGATATCAAACCCAGTCCTTATACAGATTAAAATTATTTACAAAACAAATATTTCATTTTCTTTCAGAAATTTAACAATTTTATAAGAGTCAACAGAGTAGTAATAAATCCCTTTTTTGGAATGGGAGTACCCGACTACAGCAAAATGCAATCTGCAGAGTCAGTTAGCCCACCGTTTGCAACAATACACAATCCAGGATCCAAGTAAGTCTGGAATCATTTTAAGTCTACTGTATGATTGCATTTGCATGTTCCAGAGCCCCTTAGAACTGGACAATAAAACAAACTTTTTCTTAAAGATTTTCATGGTCCAGTAATTCTGCAAATTTTGGATTTCTTACTAGTTTCTGAAAAGCGACTATTTACATCAACTTCAATTTAGAATTTAAGAGCTGTGTTGAAGCTATCAGTTTGTTCTTAATAAATGAGAAAAATATATTACTACATTCAGGTTTGTATCTTCTACATCCTAGCTATATCCAATCTATACAGCTTGCATGTATAATAATCTTGTTGTAGCAGATCAGGTACTTTATGTTCAGCCACAATTTCTCTCAGAACCACTTGCAATACACTGTGCATTAATTCAGCGGATAATATTTCCCTTTTCTTCAATTGGGGGGAATGGTAAGTGTGGGACAATAGAAAAAAGGCCCGAACTGAAATAATTGACTGAATTCATACAGTATCTTACAAAATATCACCAATTTTCCCTTAAAATAAAGGAACTGTGCAGAGTATGCTCAGAATGTCTTTGCCAATCCTTGCATTCACACAAGATGTGACTCATTCATATTTAACGCTATTAGAGCATTAACTGCCTTTAATCTTGCTAAAAAGGTGTAAAATAATTATTCACAGAAATCATTTGCTTCATAGGAACTATTAAGCATGCCCAATACCAGATTGTATGCCACTGTAATACTATATTACAATGAAACACATTGCCATCTTGTTTATAGTACTTTATATTCAATTTCTTCTCTGCCTTTCCTCTCATTTTCAGCTGGATTGACCAACATCCTCTTCACAGTGCTGCTTGGGAGGGTCATGTAGAGAACATACAACATTTATTAGAAATGGGCTATGCCCCAGATCAATGTGATACATTCTCCTGGGTACCTTTACATTATGCCTGTTGGTAAGTGATGTGGCTTCTTTACAGTACATGGATAAAGTGCTTAGTGTGCATGTGCCAAATACTTGAACTATTACAAAAGAAATACCAATTGCAAACTTTAATCATTACTAAAATGCACCCAAGGAATTATGGGAACTGTGAGTAGTCAAAAGCGCTGATGTCATTGCTCTATTGTTTATACTCCCAGTTCCCATGATTCAGTGGATGCATTTAGCAATGGTTAAAAAGTCTGCTACTGCAGGTTCTGAAAGGATTTCATCGAATAAATTTGAAAAATGCCCTGTCAGTCACAGTCTTGCTCACAGTAGCTCTCGGACAATGGGATGTGACCCAAAAGTGGGTCACTTTGAAATGAAGTACGTGTTTCACTATGAAATGTGCCACATTATGAATTTTGAACTAATTATCCTTCACTGGGTAATGTGTTGAGTTAGGTTTGTGTTAGCAGACGGCTTGTTTGGTCTAGTGGTAGAGCCTCCGCCTCTCACGCGGGAGGCCCGGATTTGATTCCCAGGTCGAGTCATACCAAAGACTTTAAAAATGGAACCTTCTGCCGTTGTGCATGATGCTCCGCATAAGCAATGGAGTAAGGGAAAACAAGCCAGTGAGCCACAACTGGAAAAAAGGCCGTGGCCGGCTTGACTTGAACCAGTTGGTTGGAAACTGGGCTGTTAAACCTCATCTAACTAACTAACTATAACAAAGTAACAAACTTAGAATTGCCAAGTGGGTTGAGATGAAAAAAAGTTTGAAAACTGATAATTAAGATTAAAGTAACCATCATTGTATTTCATCAGTTTCATCAATATTTGCTATAATTATTATTCACTGCAACTCAGTATCCCATCAGGGTTTCTGTCAAGGGGGTGGGGGAGGAGGGGATTTGTTACCCCTTTCCAAAAGAAGGGGGGAAATTCCCCTTTTCCTTTCCATAAAAAATAAATTAAAATTGTCAATATCTTGGTTTCTTAATACTTAAGAAGAGGACAATTTTGCAGCAATGTTTGAACTCACACAAATAAATGAACTCATATAAATAAATGACCGTTAATACCTTTCAAATTGCAGCTTACAGGGGCCTTGAAGCAAGCTTTTGTCCCCTTGAACCCACTTGTAACTTTTGCTGAGGACAGCATTAATTTGGAAGCAGGGTTTAGCAGTAATAATTCCCCTCCCCCTTTTTTTGAGTTTCTGGCAGAACCCCTGCCCATTGATCAGTGTTTGCATTGTTCACAACTGATCATTGTATGGCATTCATGAATATTGTATTGGTCACTCTCAGTCAATATACAGTATTTTATTGATCAGTACTTGCACTGATCACTGCAAATCATTATACATTGTTAGTCAATATTTTATTGATCACTCTCCATCACTGTAGGCTACTGTGTTCTATTGATCAGTACTTGCACTGATCACTGCAAGTCATTATAAAGTGTTAATCAATATTGTATTGATAGCTCTCATTCAATGTGTTGTGTGTTCTGTTGATCAGTACTTGCACTGATCACTGCAAATCATGATACAGTGTTAATCAATATTTTACTGATCACTCTCTGTCAAAGTAGGCTACTGTGTTCTATTGATCAGTACTTGCACTGATCACTAAAAATGAGTATAAAGTCTTAATATTGTATTGATGACTCTTAGTCAATGTACTGTGTTCTATTGATCAGTGCTTGCACTGATCATTACAATTCAGTATAAAGCATTAATCAATATTGTAATGATCCCTCCCAGTGTGGTAGAATATCCCATTGATCAGGGACTTGTATTTTGATTTCTTCCAGTCAGTATAGTAATACATAAATCAATATTGTTCTAATCACTTCAGTCGCTTTATTGCCTTAATTACAAGCAATTACTGTATGTATATTGTTTGTATATATTATCATATACAATTATTTATTTTGGTAGAATTCATTCCAAGTAAGATCCCCTTTCACTTCTTGAATCTGCCAGCCTTGATATGAAAAGCTTTATTAATCTTTGATATCTTTCCTTTCATAAGGAATGGTCATGTTGGAGCCGTCAAAGCTTTACTCCAGAGTAAACTATGTTCACCAAATATAGAGTAAGTAGGAATATTTTGCCTCATATTCTTAATTTCTTACTATCAATGATAACCTTGTATTTTATTAGAGTATAGGCCATATGATCTGTAACTACAGATCAATAGTATCATTAAAAGTTTGTGGAGATGTCAGTGTCATATCTGCTTATTTGATGTAAAAAGCATTTAAAACATTAACAGTACAGTAGTTGTAATGTCCATCAAAATCCAAGCGCTGCCGTGGTGGGGACTTCAAGGCACGTCATTGGCCAATATGCATGTGTGCATATGCGTGAATGTGTTAGCTTCCCTGCATAAGCCTCAGTTTGGTTTTCTGCCAAGAACGTGTTCAGGCATGCTGCGCAAAGTCAGTCACAAGGTTGCCTATACTGTGTGTACTGTTCAGTGAAGGTGTTATCATGCACTGGCCCACCATTCTCAATGTGGTGGCATGCGCTACTCTATTATCATGGCATGGCACAGGTGTGTGCAACAATGGGTGAGCTACCTTGTAGTGTTATTACTAACAATGCCGCCATTGACATCACGTCGTGAGATGCACTCAAAATAAGTTTTTCACTCTCAGATTTCAGATGGGCTGGTCCTGGCCTGTTTTACGTAATTCATATGGTTGTCTTTAGGTATATGTGAACCTAAAGAAAACATTCGTTTCATTTCAATCTGTATCCAAAGATTATTCACTGAGAAATTTATTTTGATCGTGTCATGCCAGTTGACCTACATCATAATTTAAGGATAGTTGTAGTGTTGGTATGTCCGAGGCATTATTTGTGAGGTAGCTATTTACTTTTTTGAAAATGTCCACATTAAAGACCAAACTAGAAACTGACTGGTGAGTAATTAAGACATAGTTTATAAAGGATTAACAAAATACTGTACAGGATATTGTGCTGTCCACATCATAATTTTTGCATACTGTACCTAATGAGAAATCTCAGAAATTGTCAATTTTAAAAGGTATAACTTGAGAATGGAAAAAGATATTCAAATAGATCAAACAGACTTTTCATTATGGCATCTTAATCAATTATTGTTGAGTAAAACAATTGTCTTGATTACATGTAAACAAACCTTTAATGAGAGTGAAGGCATTAGTAAAGTAAAACGTACAGTAGTTTCTGTTCTTTCTCATTTCCCTCTAGTTTTATATTCTAAATCAGAATAAAACCGTACAATACAGCATTTGTGAAGCTTCTCCATTTTCCTCATTTCTTAGTGTAACCTTTTTCCCAGATGAAAAAATGCTGTCTGATCAGCAGAATTCTAATCTTTACACATCATATTTTTTTGTGGCAAGTCAAGTCAATTGCAGCTTTTTAGTGCCTCTAGTCAGTCATTGACTCATGTCGCTGTGTTATTTTCAGTTCCAAAATTTCCTAGAATTTGATAAGCATGGTAGTTTTGAAAGGTTTTGGCTCAAGGTGTAACTTAATTTCAGCATTGATGATTAATAACAATGGATCTTTAATATCATTAAAATACTTGAGTATTGTGTCATATGGTAGTATCCTTTAGCAGTGTGTCATGACTTCAGTGTTAAACATTAAACAGAAAGGGAGCCCATTCATTCAGGTAATATTTTGTCCTTATTAATGTAAGGCAGTGATTTATGCCTTGAAAGGAGTTGACTGAAGAAAAATATATGGGAATGAATTTATTTGATCATGGAGTAAAAATGATTATAACGACTTTGTCTGATGATACCATAATGTAAACATTTGGGAAACCTAAAACATATACGTCGCTCCCTACATTCACAAAACAAGATCAGATTATCCCCTTGCATGCAGCTACTTTCAGTTGTACAGTAGAAGTAGTGATACCATTTAATGGATTGTTAATTTTATTTCCCTAATTCTTTTTCCTTTTTTCCCAATAATTTAAGGAATGAGGGTGGTTCTGTGCCTCTTCATTATGCTGCATCAAAGGGCTACCATGAAATTGTACAGCTGTTGGTTACACACAGAGATACAGATAAAGTAAGTTTTATTTGCTGTAAGATAAGTTTCAAACAAACCTGCATACCACATATTCTCTAATATATGCCCCCTACAGGCCTAAGCCTAGGCTTAAGCCTAATGTAAATGTCACTTATAGGCTGAGTGAAGAAAGTTCAAACATATATATCTTAGCACAGGGATAGAGGACATGGCATTTGTGTAAGGTCACTTAGGTGCAAACCTCCAGATTTTTTTTTTTTTTTGGTACAGTATGCATTAACAAGAGAGGGAAAAAGTGCTCTGCAACTCTGTGAGGAAGCTAAACCCAGGAACTGGGAAGAAACTATAACAGTACTCAAAGATGCTGCCCAAAGTCCAGTAAGTCTTACTCTTTGTTCTCTCTGCATTTTTCATTTGTATTGATTTTTTGTCATTGGCATTGTTTATTTTTCTTTTGTTTGGTATTCTATTGTTTTGTTTCCCCTTTTATTCTTTCATTTTGTTTTAATATTTCCTGGCTGCCTGGAGTTGAGAGAAAGCTGTGTAAAAATGAAATTTACTTTGGTATGGTGAAACATTTCTTGTTTTGAAACTATTTTGTATAAGTTAAATACCTATAAAAACATCCAACTCATACAATAATGTAAAGCTACGGAAATCACCAAGTGCCATGACATTCTTTCTTCTGGAGACAGTTAGTGTAAAGGCCGTTCACAACAAAACCGAAATCTGCTGCATTTTGCGGGCAGTAGCCGCAAAACAAATGGCTTGTATGTATTTCTATGGAACCGTTCACACAGAAATCGAGTGGTGAAAAAAGTTTCTATGTGAACAGTCCCTTAGAAATACGTACAAGCCATTAGTTTTGCGGCTCCCACCCGCAAAACGCAGCAGATTTCAGTTTTGGTGTGAACGCACCTTAAGGATTTTTTCTTTTTTCTTATGAATGAGGGAGTTAATTCTTTGCCAGAAAAGTTGTGATGAGATGCAGTTGTAATTTGCGACTATTATCTTCAGTCTATTCATCATCTCATCCATTAAAAAAAGTCATTTTCATGGAGTAAAATGGAAACAAATCATATGAGCAATTTTATCTATGCATAATTTTTATCTTTATTACATAATTTTATATTTTTTATAATTTTTATATTTTTAGTGCAATTTTTAGTCTGTTTTCTGTCTTACCTTTTTGGAAATTTTTAATTTCTATTTTTTATTCTAGTGCATTTTTGTATTGGAAATAAGTGTTTTCACTTTAATGTGTTATCCTTGGCAGATTTTTTACGTTTGTATGTATTTTTTTACATTTATAAATTTTTATCAAATAAATTCAATCAACCAATCAACTCTGTTTGTTTCTTTTCAAACAGTCACCAAAGATTGATGTACATTTAATGGATCTGGACAGCTCACATGTTGTACTTGATCTAGTCAGAGGAAGCAATACAACAGTACAAGATTTAATAACAGTGAGTGAAGTGGTACTGCTTTTATTTATGTGAGCCCTCGTTATGATAAAATCATTAACCTACCAGAAAAGCTAGACTAGATATGTCTACATATACAGTCTTAGTCCAAACCTGTTTAAGCCATGTGTGTTTTTTGGAAACATGTTCAGTGAAGTGTACAGAATGATAAAAACTTGTTAACAGAAGGAAAGTAAGGTTTTAGTTGTTATCTTTCTGTCTTTTGCAGAGGTTACCACAATGCAATAGTAAATTTATGAATAAAAACAAATTGGAGCACAATGTATGTGATGTTTCATTTTGAGAATACATTTGCATGTCTTTCTCATAGACTGGAATGTTTCAGGTTTGTGTAAACAACAGTGGATAAAAGAAACACACATTGTATTATATAGGAATAGAATGAGCATAGCGCCCTCTAATGGGTGCACACCACTGCTAGGAGTTTGTCGGAGATTAATTTTAAGCAACTGAGAATGCAAGTGTAGGTAGGAGGTAAAGGAGGATCGACAATAGACTTTACTCACAGTCACATACCTTTCTATTTAAATCTTTTTCTTCACAGCTGTTTTTATTTCCAGCTTGTCGTATCTCATACTTGTAACATATAACAAAACGAGTGTCATCATGACATTTCTTCAGAACATTTCGATTTGCTTTCATAGTAATGTGATCTATAAATCTATTCCAAGAGCCTTTTTAAAAGGTTCATTTGACCAATACAACTTGTATTCAGACTTTTCACCTTTGCCTTGTATCTGCTTTAGCAACTCCGTCTGCCAAAAGGGTGCAACCACGTATTTGCAATATGGATAGCTTCACAAAATCTTCGTAAGTTGTGAATCTTTTTCTGTTATTGTGCCCTTGTATTCTACTCCTAATTGTTGTAAAATTTTTAAGATTACATCTTTTAAATAAATACTGTTTCTTCCAAAAAAATCTCTTTCAGTAATTTATTTTATGAGATTCTTTGTTATTCCAGTTTTTAAGTAAGCAAAGAAAGTATCACTTTCTTAATCTTTATATAGCAGACACTCATCTGCAAGATTCCTAGGCATAGGAAGCTGTTTGAGACTGAAGAGGGGGGGGGGACTGAACATGGTTTCGGACCTTGGTCCTGTGGGAGGGGCCCTTTGGGAAATAGTTGAGGGTCCTTAAATGCAGTTTGGTGCAATATGTTGGGCAAATTTTAAGGAACACTACTGCATATTTTTGACATATTTCACACAAGAAAAAAAGGGGTTTCATCCTTTGTTGGGGGGGGGGGAGTTAGTATTGTACTTCTTCCCCACCACACTGTTGACTGGTGGAGCTAAAGCCCCACTCCCCCTCCCCCCCCCCATCCATGGCAAGATTCACAAAGTAAGTTAAGACAACTTTTGTTTAAGGAGAAGTCTTCATTGAAAATGAAACAGATTTTCCCAATAAGATGTACCCTTGTTTTGAGTATTACAAACACAAAAGTTAGGAGTTACAACTTCAATCAAAATTTCAGTCAGCAGGTTTCCCATCGCCTAGAAAAGTCATATAATTTTAATTTCATTTTCCATGCCTGGATAAGTCTTGGATCTTAAGTGACTCTGTAACTTCTTTTTAATTAGGAAACCATGTGTATTTTTATCCTTGACTTCTGAATCAAAGAAAAGCCATGGATTTTTTTCTTTTCTTTTGTAAATTGGTCATGAAAAGAGGTAATGGAATTTTAATATTGTCTTTTAAATGCAAGAAGCCTGAAATAGGATAGTAAATGAACTTGTTCTGTCAAGAAAAGATCTTTTCTATTCTTTTTATTCTTTTCTTGATTGGTTTCTACAATGTTGAATGACCGATGGAATTTACTTCATTGCTTTAATTCGCTATTCCTGTGTCTCCATTACCCTTGCAGATTTACAAATGAGACCGGAGCATAAACCAGTGCTACATCTCAAACAGTGGGCAATCATTGTAGAACAACTAACCAATTATAATCCAGCTGATGAGCGCCCTCTACTCTATTTGAAGAGGGATGCGCTTTTATCTGTGGAAGATGAGAAAACGGTAAGTCCTGTGTAGTGAGTCTGCAGCCCTTAGGTTGTATTTAATACCATAGGTGAGAATTGCTGCACCTGGTGAGTCAGCAGCCCTTTAGTTGTATTTAATACCAAATGTAAGACTTGTCACACCTGGTGATACTTTCACTTGATTATCTCTCATGAGACAGGCTGTGTGCTTCTACTGGATACTTGCTCTGACAGATATTGTAAGTTAAGGTCTGACGTAATAGAACTTTTACAAGGAGTGCGTATTTATAACCACACTCTTAACTAAAGTAGTCAAATGAGCATAAGGCCTACATTCCTTTATTTGCAAATGTAAACATTTGTTAAAGTTATTTTGATACTATGGTACCAGAAGCAATATGTGTATGAATATAATTTACTTGAAAACATTACATAAAGGGATATATAGACCATTCTCTTCACCAATGGAGTCTAACGGAGTTTACAAATGGGTTTCTCAATGTCTCTCCAGTCACATAAAAAAGGTCATTGGGGCGCAGTCTACCCTCCTTAGGGTGCCAATCTAGGGTGCCCTCTTTCAAGTGTTTAGACACACTTCAGATGACATTTCTGGGTAGGGGATCTTTCTTTATTTTTTGTATAAATCAATTTTATTCTTCATTTGTGGTGGATAATACACCTTTTACTGATTCCTTGCTGAAGGCAGGCAAGGAATCGATGCGATGGTGATGTTGTGTGTGTGTGTGTAAGTGACACTTAGCATGTAAACACAATATCTCAAGATAGCAATGACCGACACTCTTCGTATTTGGTATATAGATTTGTCATGTTAAGAGGAAGAACCCTATTGTTTTTGGTGGAGTTCAAAGGTCATTTGAGGTCACCAGAGGTCAAAAGCCGAAAACCTTGTAAACACAATATCTCAATATAGAAATGACTGACACTTTTCATATTTGGTATGTAGATTTGTCATGTCGAGAAGAAGAACCCTATTGTTTTTGGTGGAGGTCAAAGGTCATTTGAGTCACCGAAGGTTAGACTGCAAAAACCTTGTAAATGGCTGTACACACGATATCTCGAGAGAGGAATGACCACCACTTTTCATAT
>WURT03176705.1:0-10350 GCA_009936505.3 Holothuria glaberrima | reverse complement strand
TTGGTACAATAGAGCAGGTAGACTACATTGTCTGAGTCGCAGTTAAATCTTCCGGGCCTCAAAGTGATACCTGAGGCCTGGTGTAAAATGTTAGGAGAGGGATCGAGATGTGTACACACCATGCACCTGGGTTTGTTACAGGCGATGTTACCACTGTTTGACTCATGATTAGAAGGGGGAGGGAAGTCCGGACTAGCACAGACCTGATGTTGCGTGGTTGCCTATAGGCATATTTTTATGCATTACCTGGAACAGGAACTGCTTACTTTGTCCCCTTGTAAACCATATTTCTATGTACGTTATATCGATGGTATTTTCATGTTATGGGATAGGAGTGAAAGAGAACTTAACAACTTTTTCTCACTCGCCAATACCTTTCATGAGTCTATTAAGTTCACCACGGAAAGCTCTACGAACCAAATCCCCTTTCTCGACGTACTAGTCGTGAGTAAAGGTCATAAAATAGAGACCTCTGTGTATACCAAACCCACGGACAGTCACTCTTATCTCCATTTCAACAGCTTCCATCCCCGACATACTAAAACCTCCACAGTCTACAGCCAGCTCCTCAGATATTGACCGATCTGTTCCAATGACCAAATCTTTATAAATAAGGCTGTAGAACTTCTAGGTTTCTTCCTCAAAAGGGGTTATCCGTACCGCCTTTTGTGTGACCAGTTCGAACGGGTTAGGGCCTTACAAAGATCCAGTCTGCTTTCGTACCGCAACAAAGGATTATCAGACAGATTACCCCTTGTCGTTACATACCATCCCTCTCTCCTCCCCCTTTTCCAAGACATCAAAAAGTCCTGGTGCATTTTAGGCTCTGATCCCAGCATAGAAGAACTTTTTAAAGAGCCCCCAGTGATTGCCTATTTTGCTCTTTATATATATATATATACATATATATATATATATATATACTATTTCACAGTTTTGCCCTGTAAAATATACATATTTTTGTCCTGTCAGAGTCACATTTTTGCGAGATGAGGGGTGAGCCACCCCAAACCTCCCTTGAGTTACGCCCCTGCATACATGGAAAGATTAGCCCTGAACATAATAAACGAACTCAACAAATATAAACACACTATACTTCTGTGGACTAGTTTCTTGTGTATTTGCCTATTCTTAAAGTATTACCTAATGTGACCCCTAGATGACTGTCCTTTGACCTAATTTTCCTATGTACCACTAAAGGTCCCTTACCCAAAGATTCTTTTGACCAACTTTTAAATAAATCTACATTAACAATGCATCAGATATATTATATGCAGGACGCAGATGCAGACAGAGAACACTGAATACAACTGTAGGCAGATAGGCAACTGACAGACAGACAGGCAAACGGACGGACAGACAGACAGACAGACGGAGAGAGGGAGGAACTTCATCATTGTACAAGCTCACAGCAAGACAATAAGCTCAAATGCAAGCCTACTGGCTGACTGGTATTTGAAGTAAATATCAACTGAATAAAACTGCTATCACACATTGTGTACTTCTCACACACTTGTTGATATTTGTCTAATTTTTACTTATCGTATCCTTGAACAGCTTGAGTATATGCGTTAATTGTGCCAAGGCCCCATGCATGCACCGTACCATCATCCACTCTCCCATCTACCAACCCTCAAATTATAACTTTAAAGGGCTTTTAGTCCAAGTTCAGCTATATTGTAATGAGAAAATGGTCAAGTTGTGTTTTTGTGAAAGGTTTAGTGAATATCCAATGGCATTTGAAAATAGCTACCGTACTAATGTTCCATTCCAATAGTTTGGTAAATATCCCAAAGCTTCTGAGGTTTCACTCCTGGGGCCTCCACCAAAGCCTAGCCCCTGGACCACACCGGAGGCCCAAGGGCAGGTCCCTGGACCCATACACTTTTGGAGTTATTCATGCTCCAGCTTCATTCTTTGGTATATCACTCACATTTTTACTATCCAAATGGAACAGGTTCCCTACCCCTAATCTACATCAATGATGTACACACTGACAGACTGTAGCGATGTAGCTAGTAAAGTAGTTGCTAGTTTGCAGATGACACAAAAAGTTACAGAATTACCTTGACTTTACCTTGAATCTTCACTGGATAGGAAGCGTACAGCTTTTGATGAACACACTTTTTATTTATTTATTTAAAAATATTCAAATTGCAGGTCAAGCTGAAGTACATAATCATTATGTATTGAAAAGACATCAAAAGGTAAAAATTGCAGTCATAAATGCTATCACTTAACAACATAATAGATAAAAACTATATAATGCATACATATAAGCAACACATAAAATGCAAACAAAACGAGGAGCCAGGAGAGATTACGTTTGGTTAAGACACCAGCAGGGGCGTATCCAGAACTATGTTTATAGGGGGGATATGCCCCAACACTATCTAAGCGGAGCGCCACCTTGAGTTGGCGTGAAGCGTACGGTAATAATTTTGACAAAAATGCCTCCCAGATTGCAGGAAATGGCACTTTCTAGGTATTTTAAGTTGCATTTAAACATTCCTAATTTTGATAACTCATGTTTTAGAAATTTAGAAGTGAAAAATTTTCTACTATAAATTACATTTGTGAGAGAATAAATTTTGATTTTAAATTGCTTTATGAGCTCTTTTTTTTTAGTGTTTGTTTCAAACACTAGAAACAGCGTGGGAAAGCTGTTTTTCGACTGCATGGGTCTGGGGCTGAACGTTGTTTCGGACCGCCGTCCTGGGGGAGGGGGTGTCCCCCTCACCTCTGGAAATTTTTTGAATATTTGAGGGCCCTTAGACTCAATTTGGTGAAATATTTTGCAAATTTTAAGGAACTATTTTTGCTCTTTTCATTTTTGATCCCTATTTAGGCGGACAAGATGACCAACTTTTTTCCATCTCGTTTCTTCAGTTCAATCAACTTGGAGAGAATGCACAAATTAATGAATAAATAGTTACGCATTTGCTCCATAAATTAAAGAGGTCAAACACGTGTAAGCTTTCCTTCTATCAATTGCCAAATTGTTAAAAAGAAATGTACAGTAACATATCGTTGTCACTGACAATGCTCAAAACACATGATAATGGACCGAAAAATCAAAAAAACATTAAACACAGGAAACTTAAGCCCACCCCAGATAAACCAAGAAAGTCGGTGTAAATTGTGCAAATTCGCATCGGTGGCAGTTTGAACCCGGAGCAAATCAATCTTTTGTCACCTTGCGCAGGTGATACCCTGGGGAGGTCTAACCCCTCCTCTTTGAGAAATTTTTGTTCATTTACGATCGCTTCGTGCAAAATAATGCTATCTTTGACAAATTTTTTAATTGATTATATACTGGAACACTCACAATTTAGAAAATTCTTATTTTTGGTTGACTGTAAAGGAAATTTGTGTTGTCTAAGTGGCGGTCTTACAACTCCTCATCTTGAAAACTTCACTGTTTAGGTAAGGTTGTCAGCTGCAAAATGGTCGTATCTTTGGTAAATCTTTCAGTTAACTACGTATTTGGAAATTATCATTATTTAGTGACATTTTGGCTTTGGCATTGCACTCATTATAGAAAATTTTTAACGACAAATACATGCTACGAATGTTACCGTATATGCTAACTCATGATATGAGATTACTCTAAGATTCTCTATTGATGCAGGGTCCCTGCAGAGGTCGGAGACGTATTTTTTGGACAAGTGTTTAGGTCAGAATAATGTATTGCCGCAGTAACAGTTATAAGATATGAAGTGTGAACCGTGACGAATGCGTGCGAAGCGGGCCGAAATTTTGCAGTAAAAATCAGTTGCGTCGCCAGAGTTTTCTGCTTGTGGGCACCGCAGATGATGTTGTAATACCATCTCAGTTCCCCCACTCTGCGTAAATTGCACCTTTTTTCTATGCACTCCTGCGTTATGTATACAGCAGTGGGGATCCTTCCTTTGTCACGTCATAAAGGTGCCGTCGTGGTGAGGGGTCCCCCTCCCCTTTGAGAAATTTTTGTTAATTTAAGGTTGCTTTGATGCAAAATGGTGCTATCTTTGGGATATTTTTGGAACTGATATGGCTGGAACATGTCCATAATTAGTGACGTCTAACTTTTGAAAAGGTGAAAGAGGAGATTGGCAGGCCCGGCAGATACCTGTTTATGGCCACCTGAAAGCTCTGGATTCATTAAACAAAATAGGGCAATGGCATAATGCTTGTACCTGACATCCACGATAATATAGAGTATGACGCCGAACACTTTACAACTATCGTATTTTACTAATTTTGAAAGAAAATCCAGACGAACAGCTTCCAGCAATGGAAAATGGGAGGGAGAGAGAGAGAGAGAACAAACAGGTGCAGGGAGATGATATTAGACCTCCCTGAATAGTATAACAAAAGGGGTGAAGGACAAACAAACACGTTTCAGAACGCTTTTTCGTCTTAAGTGTATTTCCAATCACCATCGGTACCGACAATGGCTGCGCGCGAAGTGCTCGGTAAATTTTTTTGGAAAATTTATAACGGCAAATACAACCTTCCACATCATGCTACATTTTAGATTGAAAAATCTCATATTGATGTGAGGCCCCTACATATGTTTGGAGATGTATATCTGTTTTTCGGAAAGCACTGTGATTAGCACAGTTTTATGTATCATTACCTTAATGATGGTCATGTTATAAGACGGAGTGCAAACAGTGATGCATGCGCACGGAGCGCGCAGAAATTTTTCAGTAAATAAGATTTCCATGACAAAATCTGCATTCAGGCTCTGCATCGAAACACTTTCAATTACCCAACAAATCCATATGCCACCCGAAAAGCCAGTCTTTTACCTGCATGGTAATTCGATTGTAAACAGCTTTCAACTTTTGTTGCTGTGCTTCTTCGAAAGTACTGCAACTATTATTATAAGGTATTTGGAGTTTCAGCAGTTGTGGACGTACTGTACAGTCACCAAACACTTGCAAGTGTTATGATTATTACAGCACGTCACCACAGGGAGTGCACTTTCTGTGAAACAGTAGCTTAACGAATCCCAACTGTATTCACATCTTTTTGCTCCAAGTTTCCTGGCCTAGAGGTGTGATTTGGATGAGAGAGTCATTCAAGTGATAAGTGTTATTAAAAGCCTCCCCTTGTCCACGTTCTACAGGTAGCTCTATCGTACGAAATAACACCATGATATACTACATGGCCACTCTTTTAACTCTTCCTATGATCTAAATGTGTGGATGGGAAGAGGCACTAGTTATCTAGCACCCAAAACTTTGACTCCACATCTGGGCATCCTCTCAATGATATATGTGTCAAACCATTCATTTGTAATGAACTCCCGCATATTGGGTTAATTATCACTCTGTACTGCAAGCATCGCCTCATCCACTCAAAATACTGGTTGTGAATTTCATAATAAATGGATAACAATGATGAGTCTTTCTCAAACTAAGTTTCCACAGTTTACATAAGAAATAAATCGCATTTGGACTCCCAGCACCACGGTAGTCGGGGGGCAGTTCGGTGGCAACAGACTGTACACAAGGCCAGGCTTTCCTGAGACTAAAGTAATGATCAATATCAAGATCAGCTTGAGGCTTTGAGGCTTTGACTAATGTAAGGCCTAACTTAGGCTTTAGACCATCACTAGCCTAGGGTACCTAGGCCTAGTTCTCAAGTACACTTTTTTCCCTGAACTAGTATGGGAAGCCTTAAACAGCATGGAGGGAGCCAATCCCCCAATTTGAATTAGTGTACCTCGTCTTCCTCATTCAGGAATGGTTCCACAATCATGTGACAACTTTTTTGTTACTTATTTCTTAAATTCATGCAAAATAAGTTCTTGGTTTCCTTTCAGTATTCAATGTTTTAATACTAAAACATAATAAAAGAAAGTTGTGAGAGAAATAAGAGATTTGTAAAATTTAGCAGATTTTTGAAAATAAACTTGGGGCAACTGCCATATCCCAACCAAACATGCAAAAACTGAAATACTGCCATAATTTTGTAATGGTAGTGAGGTTAATTTAATGAGATTTCCTTGGGGCAAACACAGTCTTTTTACCTAGATCTTACAGGACAGGGGGTCTAATAGACGTGTTTGGAAATGTTTTCACGCAATGCATCATGGGATTTACCTGTATTTACCTGTGTCCTCAACTTCTCAAAGGCTGACAGGCGGAGGATGACGGAGCAGGGAGCCAGTTCTCTGGCTCATATCAGCTCCCAATTTGTGTCTCAAAACTCAATCTGTGTGGCCCTTGAACTGATTAACTGTGCTTGCTGCTACAGCTTCAGCTGGTAGACTGTTCCAAATATTTTCACTCTTATGGAAAAGAAATTCTTTATGTTCAGTCTAGAGGACTGCTTATAAATTTTAAGAGGATGACCATGGGTAGCACTAAATGTAAGCAACTTGAGCCCAAGGGCACTATGGTTCCTTGCCTTTAAGATAATTTGGTATAAAGGGAGTAGTAAGGGAAGGCATGTGCCCCTTCAACCCCTATAACTTTTGACCTCCACCAAAAACAATAGAGCACATATTTCAAAATCATACAAGTACAAACCCCAAGTCTGAGAAAAACTGATCACTCGGTTATCCAGTTATCACAAAAAAGCCACAAAGGTCAAATGAGGTCAAAGTAGGTCACCATGTGCATTTCACATAGAAAAACACAACTTTCCATTATGCCATCCCCCTATGTCACTTGGTTATTGAGTTATCGCACCACATACCTCGCATTCCAATGCATCACATACGCACACTCCTGACCTTTCACTTAAATGTCAATAACTTGAGTTGGGAACTTGAACATCATAGGAGGGTAGTATAATTGCTTTTATGGTTCCTCTCAACAAGTAAAATCCAAGCATCACAAAAAACCCGCAAAGGTCAAATGAGGTCAAAGTAGGTCATCACGAGCATTTCAAATAGACGAACACAACTTTCCATTATACCATTCCCCTAAAATGTTTCGTTGACGAGATATCAATAAAAAATTACTTTCTTACCTTTCGACCCTGTCAGATTATTTGGGTTAATGTTACAATATTTCCACCTCCTACCAATCTATCTTATCCTACAATTATGTCACAGTTTGAAAAACGGACACCGAGTTACAGCTACTACAGCAATTTGGTGCATCTTTTTTGGACAAATTTTAAGGTAAATTACTGCAAATTTTTGACATTTCTTAGAGAAGAGACAAATAGGGGGTCCCTTTGGAAAATTTTTGATTATTTGTGGCTCCTTAAATGCAATTTGTACATCATTTAGGACAAATTTTATGGTAAATTACTGCAAATTTTTTACACTTCTTACAGAAGAGACAAATAAGGAGTTTTCGTCCTTGGAAAGTGGGGGCTGGAGTATACTTCCTCCCCCATAAATTGCGCTAGGAGCTGACTCCCCCAGCCTCCCGCTTCCTAGGCCCTTGGAGAATTCCACAGAATTCTGTTTATGGTATACTGAGTCGTCCCAGTAACAGTTACTTTGGTTTCAGCCTTCTTGACTGGTGATAAGAAATAAGGAACACAACAAGTGCTGTAGTTTCATCTAACGTTCTTCAAAAATATTTTCGAACCTCTTCTAGATCATCCTCAGACTGACAGTCATGTCAATCACGCTAAGCAACAAATATTGTCCATAAAATAAGATTGTCCCATAATTGCCTCCTAATGCAAGCCTGAAGATGGAATTGTGACTCCACTTTTTTGGAAAATAATTCTCGCCGGAATAATTTCGTGCGTTATCATCTTCATAATGGTCATCATGGGTATGGAGAGAAACCACGGCAATTGCGAGCGAAACGCGTCAAAGTTTTGCATGAGAAGTTCTCCAGGCTTGAACAGCGTATTCTAAATGCGGACAAACCAGTGACTTACTGCATACAGCTTTAAGAGAATCCCTTCATCTTTGTAATATATGGACCTTTCAATAATTCCAATTGAACTCCGTTTGCTGTTTTGGCAGCTTTAACACATCGCTGACTGAAGCTTAAACTGTCACTTACCAGAACACCTAAATCTTTTTTATTTTTTACAGATCCAATACTGTGAGGCATACTGTTAGTTGTTTTTAACAATTTATGTGTCCCCCAGTGTTCCCCATAAAATAATCATAGTGCTCATTCTTGAAGCCAGAATGGAGGAAAACCTATTTATCATTTGCCACTTCATAGACCATCATACAATTTATGCAAGTCATCTTGTAGAACCATCACCTCTCCCTCTGATGCTATCATCCTCCATATCTTTGTGTCATATCAGCAAATTTCAAGACAAATACTATCAATGTCATTAATATATAATTATATATCAGAAACAAAGTTGACCCAAGGACAGACCCTCGGGGAACTCTGCTTAAAACTGGTTTCCAGTCTTACTCCCATCCATTAACATTGACTCTTTGTTGGCGAGCTGTCAGCCATTCTGTAATCCACCCACAAACTTGACCTGCAAAAGCATGACTTTTGAATTTCTTAATTACAGGGCATGTGGCACCTTGTCAAATGCTTTACTGAAGTCTAGATAACATAAACTGGTATATTCTCATCCTAAATTCTAGTAACACTTTCAAGAAAAACCAGTAGATTTGTGAGACAAGACCTACCACTTCTGAAGGCATGCTCAGAGGTCCCAATAAGATAAAACTACATATACTAAATGGTCAACTCTAGCATCCTTCAAACCTGACTTACACACTTTGCTAACCTGGCTGGTTAGACTGACTGGTCCATACTTAGTTGTCTTACTTCTAGATCCCTTTTTAAACAAGGAGGTAGCATTTGCTTTTTTCCAATCATCTGGAATTTGTTGTTTCTCTAAACTTCCAGTAAAGATAAGACTTATATAATGGAAGGATAATTACATCTTCTATTTCCCTTAATAATGCTGAACACAGCTAATAATCTACACCTAGGGCTTTATTTACCTGTAAGCTCTTCAATTTCTCCTTGACAATATCCTCAGTGATAAATATACTAGACAGCTCTTCATCCTTACCACCACTATACTTTCTCTCAGGTTCAGGAATATTATCAAAAGACTCTTGGGATGGGTCAAGGTGAAGTGAACCATGTACCTTCAAGGCAATTGTCAATTATGCACACCTATTTTGGATGTATCCATGTAATTGGTATTTCAAGCACAGATAATGTAGTGCAGGCGTAATTCAAGTCTGCCGGGCAGGCAATCACACACTAGCATATATACAGGCAAAAATGGTTGCCACAGTACAGTTGACCTTGTGACCCCACTGGAAGTACTGAAATACCCAACAAGTGGTTGGTTGAATTCCAGTCACTAATTATGCAGGTTGTCAGCAATTCGTTCAGTGTAATTGTGTTGTGCATTATAGAACAAAGTTCTTTGGAAATTTAGACCTCAAAATGGATTTTAAAACATAGCTTCAGCTTCCAACTAGTTCATAATTCAAACAAGAAAAGGTGTCATAATTTTTCTTTGAGTTTTACAGGGCCATGAACTACTGACTAGGCTAGTAGGGCCAATGGTTGTTTATTATTGGTGGTTCAAAGGATGTCATACAATATGGGGAGATTTTCCAACTTTGATTTTGATTTTTTGATTTGATTTATTTACACTTAAAACATGTAAAGGACAGTACAATCATGATGAGAGCCACATACAAGACATAAATACAAAAGTCAGAAAGCTTTGACAAAGTCTGGAAATGAAGCAAATTTTATTCTGACTTTAAGGTGGACGTGATAGCTAACTAACTACTAGGGACGAAATGGCCTTCAACCAACAAAGTCCTTCTAGATGATGATGATGATGATGATGAAAGCTACAACGAAAAGATAGTACAAAACTAAAACTGAACAGCGTTTTTTAACGTTTTAGGTGTCTCCAGTTCCGGGGCCGTCTCATTCTGCCATAGGTACTTTTCGCCATAGAAAATGTGTTCATTCCGCCAGAGAAAGCATGCCTTTCCACCATGGGAGAAAGGCACGTTTTCTATGGTGAAATGCACACATTATTTGTAGAATATAAGATAGAATATGTTGGAGCTTATCAGACTTATCAATCACAGGAACAGGACTAAATGCAGTTTTAAAAGTTTGTTGAATGCTTTTAAAATCAATCATCATGTAATTCAAAGTATTCAGCCACCTACAGCTGACAATAATCCTTTTATTTTAAGACTATTTCTCACTTCCTCAAGCATGCTTTACACTTCCATTCAATCTATCCAATGGACCATGTGTCTTTTCCTCTACTGTAGTTGTGGTCTGATGGTCTGACCTATAGATGGGGCCCTGGACTTTCCAAAGATTTTTGTTAGTTTATACAAGGAAAACAAAATCCTCTGGTTCCTTAAATTTTTGGAAAGTGCCTTTTTGCCATAGGTTTTGCACTTTTCCGCCATGG